>JARQZJ010000003.1:5010000-5252500 GCA_030704895.1 Henosepilachna vigintioctopunctata | reverse complement strand
ATAATAAAAATGTTTGACTGGCGCGTTAATCGTAATTGTACTGACATTATCTGTGAGAGAAACAAAGTCACGCATCATGTTCTGATATGAATCGACACGAACAAATATCGCTCCCACATTATAATAGAATAATAAATAGCATTGATTTTAGATCTGAACACGCGAACAAAGATTTTTGTGTACATCAAAGTCGGTTTGGAATACGTAATACTCAAGTGGGATGATAAATTCAAATGGACTTATTTGAAAAAGAGGGGAAGCTAATTTATCCACTTGTTCTAAGGTTTCTTTTTGAATAATCACTAAATTTACGAAATTAAAATTGTATAAACTTTCTTTATATGCAATCATTTGTAGAAATTTATGTAACTTATTTCATTCATCAATATTCGCTGTAGTATTTAGTAGCTCTGTGAAAGAAGTAATATATTAACGATGTTTCTTTTTCACGAAGTTCATGAAAATACTATGCTGTTCGAATTAATTGTGACAAAGGATAAAAAACAATGTTTTCGTGAAATCTTACCTTTTAATGAACTAAATACATACAAAATAGAGTAAATTCTTCACATTAATATGAAGTATGTCCTCCTTTCGCAGAAATAACTTCTTGAATTCGTCTAGGCATCGATTCCACTAGCGTAGCGCAGGTTTTCTTCAATTCGTCATCATGAAACTACACCTGAATTGCACTTATAATCATTTCCAGTTGTTTCTTTAAAATATTCCATAAATTCTCAATGGGATTAAGATCAGGCGAATTCCGCGGCCAATCGAGTACTTTTATTTCATTCTCACGCATAAAGGCCTGCACTTATTTGGAATTGTGGCAGGGGGCAAGGTCGTGCTGAAATGTTTCAACAAACGTTGCGCAATCCTGGTGCGCAATATTTCCATATGTTTCACTGAATTCAGCATCCCTGTTAGAGGAGCTAATCGTCCAGTGCCATTGCTTGTGAAAAAGCCCCGAAACATTTGTTTCGAATGATGTTTTATGTTTGCTGGATGTGTTCAGGCCGCAAAGTTTCCCCATCACTTCGTCTAACAACACTTGATTTGTACACTTGAACAAACAAATGTGTCTCATCACTAAAAACCACCTTCTTCTAGTCGCCACAGTCCACGCACGGTACTTTTTGGCCCATGTCAAAAGTTTCTTCATCATTTTCTGGGTAAGCAGTTGCTTTCTTCTTGGTTTTCTTGCCTTACGGCCAACCTCCAGCAGTCGTTTTCGCACAGTTGCGGTGCTCACTTCCTCACCAGAAACTATTAAATCTCTTCGAAGATCAGTACTTGTCTTTCTCTGATTAATTTTGCTATTTCTTATCAACAATTTGTCTGTTCTTGGAGTAGTTTTGCGTTTGCGGCCACAGTTTCCTTTTCTTTTTTAAGACGATGAGCCACTTTCTTCAAATGTTTTCAAAATTCTCGAAACGCTGGACTTTCCCACACCAGCAGCTTCAGCTATATATCTTACAGTCATTGATGTGTGTTCATTAAGCGCGATAATTTTGGAACGCTTCCTCGGAGTGATATCCATCTTTGGACAAGACAATACAGCACGTATCAAAATTGAAACCAACAACTGTCGCACCGGTAGGCTCACAACTGAATAGCTGGCGAGGTAAAACCGCTCAGAATGTAAATGATGGTCAAGGTCGAACCCTCACGTCACCTCAGGTAGTAAACAAGCAGGTGTGAGGGTGTTTGGGCCACCCTGGTGCTCACATACTTACTACAGTAACTCAAACGAAGAAAAAAATGTTTGTCCCAATTAATTCGAACAGCATTGTAATTACTATCATGATCTTTGTCTTATATTCATCTATGAATTCATAAGCGTTCAATTAATAATTCATCATGATAAGTCAACACCCGAGGAGTTTCGAACCTCTTTAAATAGTACTATATACCAACATTGAAGTTATTCAATATTATCAATGATTCAATATACTCGTTTGATAATATAGGCTGGCGAACAAACTGATCTATTCGATGATGCATACATAAAGCGGTACGATTTAGAAAATTTTTCGAGTCAGTAGCACTGTACTAGTTTTTTTATTCCAATCATAAAAAATATATATTGTTAAATATTCTTTTAAAATGTAGGGAGAGAAGTGTATCACCACTATTATATGATGTGTTATATTGTGAACTTATAATAGATTTTATTGTTATTCGTTGACCAAACTACTGTTTCCATTCCCGAACAAGCGTTCAACAATTCAGATTAAAAGCGTATGTCTTCGGGTTGAGACTTTCAAGAGTGAAAAATACTGCCATTATTACGGTTTGATCCTAGAAAAATTAAAGATGTGACATAGTTTCAGATTTTTCAAATTATGAGTTGGCTATCTGTTCTGCTATTGTTCGGCCCCCTAGCGTTTTGATGGTATTTTTCATCGAAACATTTCCAGCAGAAAATTTTACATTGCTTTCTCTTGCTGTCACTTTTGTACACCCCTGCGGAAAAATCGAATCCTATAGCCAGTTAATAATCTCCGAAATGAATTTTGCTTATATAGGGTGTTTTTTTCAGAGGTATGACACTTTAAATTGCAATAAAACAACGATGGATCATTCGATTGACAAGAATTTTTTTTATTCGAAAGATAATCTTGTGGCATTACATTTAAATATGATTTCTGGCATATGACCACCACGTCTGGCTCGGATGTGGTCCAGTCTGGACGTTCAATTTTCGATGACTTTTTCCAACATTTGTGGCCGTATATCGGCAATAACACGGCGAATATTGTCTTCCAAATGGTCAAGCGTTTGTGGCTTATCCGCATAGACCAATGACTTTACATAGCTCCACAGAAAGTAGTCTAGCGGTGTTAAATCACAAGATCTTGGAGCCAATTCACAGGTCCAAAACGTGAAATAAGGCGCTCACCAAACTTGTCTTTCAATAAATCGATTGATGCACGAGCTGTGTGCCATATTGCGCCGTCTTGTTGAAACCACAGCTCCCGGACATCATGGTTGTTCAATTCAGGAATGAAAAAGTTAGTAATCATTGCTCTATACCGATCACCATTGACTGTAACGTTCTGGCCATCATCGTTTTTGAAGAAGTACGGACCAATGATTCCACCAGCCCATAAAGCGCACCAAACAGTCAGTTTTTCTGGATGTAACGGCGTTTTGACATACACTTGAGGATTATCTTCACTCCAAATGCGGCAGTTTTGTTTGTTGACGTAGCCATTCAACCAGAAGTGCGCTTCATCGCTAAACGATAAAATGGACGTAGTGCGCAATACGTATTCCGCACAGAACCATTATTTTCGAAATGAAATTGCACTATTTGCAAGCGTTGTTCAGGCGTGAGTCTATTCATGATGAATTGCCAAACCAAACTGGGAATAAATCACTTCTCAGCTGTTAAATCGGTCGCCATCTTCAACAGTAATGCCAACTTAAAGTACTATACCTCTAAAAAAACACCCATTAGTTTGACTGTGTGTTCAACGCCATTGCTGATACTTATTGATGCATTATTCGAAAACATAAAATAGCTCAATACCTACGTAACATGAGCTCAAGAGAGCATCTACTAAAGTATCTACTGAAGATATCACATCTCTCCGTTCTTGGAAAAGGTTTTACCAAGACCACAAGTGCCACAAAAACAAACCGCAATCGAAGATTATAAAACTATCTAATTATAAGTTGATATTGTTATAGAAACGTATAGAACAGAAACCAAAATAGAATGAATTTTACTTATAAATTACTTTATTTTATTCATTATTAATTTTAATACAATACAGTAATGCCAATAATTTGAGCACTTCAATATTTCGGCACCTTGTTAATATTGCCGTATTAGTGAAATTCCACTGTTCTTACTTTTGAACTTTTCAAACTTACGTCTTACGCTCCGAAAATGCTTTGAATATGTAAAATAATTATTATTTCATCATATAACACCCCTGCTCTATAAATTCGAGAAGTCCACGTAAACATCCATACCTTGTGGTCTTGTTAAATTTCGAAAATAGAGTTCCATTTCATTTTATTCAAAAAGCATACCTACTATAGATAACTTCTCGTTATTATTGAATAGTACCTGTACGACTTGAACTGTTTCCTCTCATATTTTTTCATATTTCACCTATATTTCATTCAGGAGATCAAATATATCAAGAAATCGGTTAATTTGTTCCTACCTCTCTCAGAACAAGAAGTCATTGATGAATTTCTCTATTCCCATCGGAATTCACATTAAAAATATTATTGAATTCGAATCAGGTTATCAATAAAAATTCATTACTTTGGGGGCTTAATTTAATAAAATTAGAGATTATTGATATTGTTTTACATTTCCATTCTTTTTCGCAATTTGTGAATGCTGTTTGGGTTTTATATTTGTTTGTTTCCCATTCTTGAATGAATATAAACATACATAAAGAAATAAATAAAACTTGTTTTATAAAAAATAAAATTTGTTTGTTCATTCATATTTTCAAAAGTTTCGCCTTCTATTCCTCACTCTCTATAGGAAATATAACAAATGTGCAATCATTACATAGTTGTATATATCTGTTTCTAGTATTTTCAAATATTTTATTTCACCTGTACATCGATATTGCTTTCGACTATTCTTATCTGCGTATCGATTACACTTAATTGAACAGATATCATGTAATAAAAATTAATATTTCTCTGGAATGCGCCAGAATTTATTTTCAAATCCAAATAGCTTCACATATTAACTAAAAACGTGAATGATTGCATTTTCTGTGATGTTGAAATAAACTTAATACACCAGTTCGTGGGACAGAGGACGAACATCGTAATAAAGGAAAATTCCGGAAAGATATCTGAGCTTTTCATTTCAAATTTTCATCACGTACTAGTCCGTGCTAGTTTGAAACACTCTATTCAATTTGTTATTTCACTGCCCCAACTGCATTACTCTTAATAATAATTGTAAACATTGTACAGCGGAATTGCGGAAATAGGGCTTAAAAACTTGAGATAGGAGACGTGATTTTACCGCCCTAAAATAATCCACCTGCCGTTTCAGAAAACCGTTGGTAAATTAATGAAACTACAATCTATTATTTGTGAGGGAATATAGGTGTTTCGAAGAGCAACGTGACCGACGAAGCGATATTTGCATTACCTTATCTTTTCCTGTTCGTTCATTGTTTATTTCTAAAACTTCGAACTTCCGTTCTAAGTAAACTGTGAGGGTTGTTGAGTTATACTGGTTATAAAGTATACTCAGACTGGATTAGTACGCGTGAAAAATTTTTGGAATAAATTCAGAATATCTTGCATAGTTGAGCTCGAAAATATTGTTAAGAAATAATTCGATTCACCTTCAATATAATCTCATAATGAAAAAATTTATAATTTCTACCCAATGTCCGAAAGAGTTCGAACTGTGTTTCGTATTGAGTGTTGCGGGTTGTCCATATAGTACCATACGTTCTCATTGAACCTTGTTCTCAATATCGAGCATTAAATGCGCAAATAAATTACATTTGGTGACCCTTGTCATTTATACTTTTTTCAAGTATAAATCATCAAAAAGTAAATAGTTTACTATAAACCACTACCTACACACAGGTATATATTATTGCAACATGTTGTTTATATGGGGATTTCAGGCAAAAAAGTTCGTGACTTTAATTCCAACTTCATATTGTGATTTTAGTGTATATTGGTTTATGCAGTTAGCATTCATACACAATGAAAGAGGGGATGAGTAACTGTTGAAAAAGATTTTATATATTTTATTGATTGATCATTTCAAAACACTATGTTTTCGCCTTTGCATATAAAGCTAGGTCTGATGAAGCTATTTGTTAAAGCTTTGTCAACTGAAAGGAAATGTTTTAAGTATATTATTTCGGCAGTTCCTACCTCGTATGAGAAGATAAAGGCTGGTGTATTTAATGGGCCGCAGATTCGGAAACTTATTAAATATGAACGTTTCATTGAATCAATGACCGAACTTGAAAAGAATGCTTGGTTGGCATTCAAAAGTATTGTCAAGGACTTTCTTGAAAACACACGAGCCCAGAATTACGTCGAAATTGTTCAACAACTCTTAGAAAGCTTTAAAATGCTTGGCTGTAACATGAGTATCAAATTTTCCAGAAAATCTTGGCATTGTTAGTGATGAACAGGGTGAGCGATTCCAAAAGATTTGAAGGTTATGGAGGCAAGGTATCAAGGTAGATGGGATGTCAGTATGATGGCGGACTACTGTTGGACCTTCAAGCGGGGATGTCGCCATATTGAGCATTCTAGGAAGAGTTATAAGCGAAAATTTTCAGTATAATTTCTATTAAATGATATTAAATTATTATAAATTTTATTTTTTGTATAAACATAATTTAACTCTCAACATTATTATAACCTTTGTATAAATAAAATATTTTAATATGTTTGCTTAGTAGCCACTTTATTTTCCTCTGTATGCCCATTTTGTATGACAATTAGGGTAAAGAGAGGGTATCATGTGGTTGAAAAACTTGATGCGATAGAGAAAAATCGATAACATTTTTGAATTCAGAGACTAAAATTCAGTCAAAAACGAATCACAGATTTAAGACAACAAAATTGATGTTCCCCAGTGTAAAAGTAATCGAAAATCGTACAATGCTCCCAACAAAATCGCGCATATGAAGTTTTAGCAAAACCTACACTGCGCAACAATGAAATTGTTTCGGTCTCAAAATTAGTCCTGTTGTATGTCTTCTCGTTTACTGAATGTGAAAACGACTATCGAAAGAACCGATTAGCTCTAGTTTTAGAGATAAAAGTTATTTTTATATTTTATAAATTTTTCGTTTTCAATTTTTTTTTTCGAGATTGGCAACATTGTTAATTGTCAAAATACACATTAATTTCATGTGTCAAATTATAATTTGTTTGCCTTAAGTCTTATCGCTGAAATTTATAGTATTTCGTGCATTTCATCTTGTTTTGGAGTGTTTTAAAGAAATAAATCAACATGCCACAGAAATGTGTAAATTTAGTTAATAATATTTGATAAATTTGTGTCGTAATTACTTTTGCCTTACAAAAACACAATTTGACGCCTTTTGTGAAGACTGCATATCAATATTATTTTGGTATGGAGGTAAGAAACCAAAATACGCTATGGACCCCACACATACGTTGCAATTCGTATTCAGATATAGTACGAGCAATGTTGAAAAATAAAAACCGATCCATGGCTATTGTTGTGCCTATGGTTTGGCGGGAACTCACTGACCACAAACGATTGCAATTCTTGCTGGACTCCGTCTATAGAAGCAGGATTATCAAAGGAAGAAATTAAAACTCTTAAATACCCGAATCTTCCATCAGCTATTCGACCTATTCCATATTCAAACAGTTAACCAGTTCCTACACCACACCAGACTTATAAGTTTGAAGCAGAAAATGAAGACGGTGTCGAAGGAGAACTCAACGAGCCTTCAAGATCTTATGACCCTGATTTAAAATAAGAAAAATATGATCAACCTCATGATTTTAGTCAATCGGAGTTGAGTGATCTCATTAGAGATCTTGGTTTGTCACAGGAGAAAGCTGAACTTCTAGGATCAAGGTTACGACAATTGAATCTCCTGCAGAATGATGTCAGGCTGACCAAGTATAGAAAACGTTATAGGAATTTTATTCCTCTTTTTGAGAAAACAATAATCTTGTTTTTTGTTGTAATATTGATGACTTGATGGAAAGTTTGAATATTAATCACGATCCAACTGAATGGAGACTTTTCATTGACTCCTCCAGTCTTAGTTTGAAAGCTGTGTTGTTTCATAATGGCAACCGTCTACCTTCCATTCCTATTGACAATTCGGGCCGCTGGAATGAAGCAATGCTTGCAGATAACTGTTGGTTCAAACATTGTGATGATCCAGAGGTCATTTGCAAGAGGATATCTAAAAGATCGCGATCGAAGTAATCAGTTGATTCTTCGTAGATCTAAACACCTAGGAAGTGTTTCTTGAAGAATTTTGAATTTGAGTATCATTAATGATAGTGCAATCAAACTTTAAATGTTGTTAGCATATATAAGTAATTCATATTTACCAATATTAGCAGTGGGAAGAAACATCACAGAATCCACAGAAAAACTCTAGACGGCAATTGAAACGATCAGTAAGTGGACTAAGACATGGAGAATTAAACTGACTGAAAATAAATAGGTACATGTTACCTTCACAAATAAAAAATGTAATCATATACCAATTCATATCAACAATAAACAAGTACAACACACAAACACAGCAAAATATCTGGTGATAACACTAGATGCAAAGCTCCGTTGGAAGGCTCACGTTAAAACAAAAAGGACAGAACTAGAATTAAAATGCAGGAAAATGTATTGGGTAATAGGACGTAGGTCCCAATTATCAGTTCACTAGATAAGCTTCTACTATAAAAACAAATTCTTAAACCTGTGTGGTCCTACGGAATACAATTATGGGGTTGTACCAAACAAACAAATCGCAATATAATCCAAAGATTTGAAAACGAAATACTGAGAAATATTACAGACGCCCCTTGGTATGTACGTAATAGTGACTTACATAGGGACCTAAAGGTAGAAACTATTGAGCAAACTATTACCCAATATGCCAATAAACATGGAGATAGGCTTCATCAACATGTCAATATCGAAGCAATTCAATTGCTAGACAACACTAACATTAAAAGAAGACTAAAAAGAACAAAACCGTTTGAGTTAGTGAAGTGAAAGTGACTGCGAAAAACAGTGCTCATATTACATGTTAAGTTTTAGTGTAACTCTAATATAGGACCAGAATATAAGGAACGCGGATGAGTATACCTTAGTTTAAGCTAGATAGTAGTCAATTAGGTTGAAATAAAATTGCTCATTGGTCCACTGTGACCAGATTGTAATATTAAAAATGCTTAGATTAAGTATTTAATAAAAAAAAAATATTTACCAATTTCTTGGAAACAATAATCAAAAAACTTTCATCATATCAAAAAATCTAAAGCTAATAATTTATTTTCTTTGTCATATTCGTTTTTCTTATCTCAACTCCACGAGTAAGAATTGATTCATGAGGTAAAAGAAGTTCAACTTTTTCTTTTTGTTGCGCAGTGATTATCTAACTGACCTACAATGAAGTGGTCAGATCGAAGAAAAAATGAGCATTTTGAGATGAAGAAGCGTTTTTGGTAGTCAGAAAAGTCAGAAATAAAAGCCGTAAAATTCCGATTTCCAGTTCAATCGCTTCTTATTGAGGAATAATCACTATAATAATAATAATAATTAAAGTGTTCATGAACAATAAATATATTGAAAAGAAAAGTAGACATCAACTAACTGCTTTCATTTCAACATTGTTTCTTCACTTCTCAAGAATCTTGAAAATCATTGGCTTCATCATGAAAAATAATCACGAAGGTCCTAAAAGAATATCAAAACATCATTCGTCCAAGTGTAGATCCTTGAGGTGCAACTTTATATACAGTTCTCACCTTCAGTATTAGGCGACTCATAAAATAAATTTACGCTACATTATTCGAATAAAACTGAGTAGTTTTATGATTTTCACTATCATTAAGTTAAAACATAACAATATTGTTTCGCCAATACAGTGGCTTCATCAGATGTAGATAATAAATTGTTTTACAGATCTGTAGATGATAAACTGTTTATCATCTACATCTGATGAAGCCACTGTATTGGCGAAACAATATTGTTATGTTTTAACTTAATGATAGTGAAAATCAGTAAACTACTCAGTTTTATTTGAATTATGTATTTAGATTTTCGTCAAGTATCGGCCCAATCGATTAATGACTCGCTACATTTTCTGCAAATGAGAAATTTCACTTAAGTAAACAATGATGTTACATATAAATATATAAAATCATAAACTCAAGAAGTTTTTTTCATTTTCTTTTATCCTCTTCTTTGCAGAAATAAAAGGATAAAATAAAATTCGACAGACAGTTAATAACTGTAATAACGTTCGACAGACAGTATGAAAAATTACTTTCGAACGTCATCTCAATTAGTCCCAATTTTCTTCAACTCGTATTAGCTACCGTTGTTCTCAATCGAAATACTTTATTTGTTCATTTAATAAAATACTATCCATGTAAGAAAATACTCTAATAACATGAGAATTATGTAGCTATATACGAGTACATTTTATAATCTAAATACAGACTTGTTCCTTTGTAAGATCTCATTGTCATAAATAGCAATGATAAATATGCAGCAGTTTTTCAATGTAATATAATCTCATGGTATTTTCGAATATTTTTGATTTCTTTCATGAATTATGTATGTTTATGCATAGGATATTCAAGAAAACGAGGTATCTGTGGCTCCGCCGTCGGAAATGTATAGCATTATTCTTGGGTTACATAAATTTATTACTTTTATTTGAGCTACGATAGTAAGTACCATATATTCGCAATAAGAGGGTCGAAATAAATAGAGCGACATGAATAACAATACTTATAACGAATCGCTATACGTTAAATATCTCAAGTACGCAATTTTTCCACTATTCTGGTATTTGATATAGAAATGTGATCTCATTTCCTCATTCGTTTATACCCTCTTCCTATGAAAAAGAGATATTTGTAACGTTGATATAAGTATCTTTGATGAAGTACTTCGAATTGTAAGAACTCATCTATACTATCTTAGAATTACAAAAAATAGGAATATTCCAAGAATGTATGAAAAATGTTACTTAAGCTCTCATCAATATTGATATATATATATATATATATATATATATATATATATATATATATATATATATATATATATATATATATATATAGTCAATTTGTTTAACAGCTGCTATATTGTATCCTTAATAAATATTATGGGGTAATACAGCCTTCACTTAATAAAAAGAATACTCTTCAGATAATTTGACGTTGACGAAAGCTCGGAAATCATCTGAAGAGTATTCTTTTTATTAAGTGAAGGCTGTATTACGCATAATATTTATTAAGGATATATATATATATATATATATATATATATATATATATATATATATATATATATATATATATATATATATATATATATATATATATATATATATATATATATATATATATATATATATATATATATATATATATATATATATATATATATATATATATATATATATATATATATATATATATACATATATATAAATCAAAAGTACACACTGTCGACATATCCCGCAATTATTAGCAGTAATTGCGAGATATGCCGGCAGTGTCTACTTTTGATTGAAATTTTCCCCAGCATTGTACATTATTAATATATTGTATAATTTCTCGGCTAGAGGCATCCTTGAAGGATAAATAGTCGCCTCACGGTCGAAGTAGTTTTTCGAATTTCCCAACCCGGAGAGTAAAAACGCAATAGCCTAAAATGTGTGGACTTCCTTCAGTGGAGAGTCTGTTTGAAACAGTGGAGAAAATGTTTATTTTCTTCTTCAGGGCTAAAATAGTACAATATTATTACTTTATATAGCAAGGAACTATTGAAAATTACAATTACTGTGAATTTAGTCCGAAAGTATGTTTGCTCTTGAATTTTGAAAATAATTGATTTTGGGCAATACAATGCATTTCAAAATTCAAGAAAGAAATGTACTTTCGGACTAACTTCACAGTAATTGTAAGAAACAAATTTCAATAGTGCCTTGTTGTATGAACTGTTGATATTGTGCTATTTTAGCCTTGAAGAAGAAAATAAACATTTTCGACATCTTGGGGAATAATAAAGAGGTAACTTATCTTCCTGACTGCAATCCCAATTAAACACTGAATAAATATATATATATATATATATATATATATATATATATATATATATATATATATATATATATATTTTGTGAAATTGAAGTATTTCCATATATATATAAAAAGGCCTATCGATATATATTATATATATATATATATATATACATATTCTTGGGGTTTCACAAGGTTCTGTACTCGGACCTCTATTATTCATAAACGATCTACCTGCGAAGTTGTCCCAATTTTTAGTAATTCTATTTTCCTATTCATCGGTAGTTGTTTCTGGCAAAAATCTTGAGGAACTTCTGGAGTAATGTGAATGCATTTCGCAACATTTTGTCGAATTGGTGTCGATTGAACGATTGGATAGTGAACGTTGATAAAATTGTAGGTGCGCATTTTTGTCTTGAAGCTTATGGAATCAGTACGTTGAATGTTAAATATGGAGACAACACGGTCTCATCATCCGAATCAAATAAGTTTTTCGGAATGTAATTAGACAGAAGTTTTGAGTTGGTCAATTCACAGTGATGTTTTGTGTGACTCATGTTTTGCAATGTCTAGAATATATGTGTAATGAGCGTTCATTAGAGTTTTGTATATAGTTATCGGAAATATAATGACATATGAAATATGCTGCTGCAGTTCTGGACTACAGTGACAAATAGTGTTTCTATTACTCAGAAGCGAATAGTTCGTTTGATATTCAAAATTCATCCACGAACATCTTGTAAACCTATTTACATTATAAATTACATACTAACCCCTTGTTAATATATTTTATGTATAGATGTTTATTATATGTTGAAGAAAATTTTGGAAATTTCCTTTTTCCTTCTTGATTATAAATTAAAAATCACACAGAATAAACTAATGTTAGAGTCACAATTTGGGAATTTGCTCAAAAATTGGTAGTATTGTTGTACATAGGAATTGATGATATAACGACACTATTAGGGGATAGTATGTAAAATACAATTATTAACGCGATTTCGAAAAAAGGAATATCTAGTTTATCTGTGATTAATTGAAATTATATTGGATAATCAGAAATGTCAACCGGCAGGCTTACTGATGTTATGCCTACACGCAAATGGAATTACTGTGTGTTTACCTATCTATGACATGCCACAATTGCATTCACTTCTCATATTTTTTGTTTGGACTTATCTCATTCTATCAGGAAGGAGTATGTGGTACTTGAGTTGCCGATGTCTTCGTGCAGGTGAAATAATGTCATTCCGAATGATTAAAAAAAAATTCAGCTCTGAGCAATTATTTCTAAAATTGCTACATTTTCGTTATATTTCATTCTTGCAATTTTGGAGTTGAAATAGCAGAGTGTCACAAGTCGACAGAAACCAATAATATCTAAACAAACCAAATAAAATCGTCATTGGATAACCATTTACGATTGTTTACGAATTTGGAATCACCAAAATTACGACCTGAAGCTCCACGGTGGTCTTTTGAACGTCGCAATAAAAATTTATCTTGTCTCGTATTAAGTGCCATATAAGAATGGCCTTATTGTCGAAAAACCGGACACATAATATAAATCTACGTCCACGTGATGCGGCCTCCTATATCCCGCCAACGGGGTGGCTGAAGATGGAACTGCGATGTTGTCTAGTTCGCCATTTACGATCTCTTAAATATGTGAAAAAATACAGAAAAGCGCGTCTGTTTCACGTGGGTGGTTTGAGTAATTTGGATATATGAATCTCTTTTAATGGATATTTATGATCTAAGTCAACTATAGAACATTAAAACGTTGGTTATTCTATAGCAACTATGGAGAAGCGACACCAAAACCTTTCGTGTCCAAAATGAATTTGAAGTAAATTACAAATTTCTTATGTTTAACTACCAAGAATTAAATGCCTATTATTTTATTGGATTTATATGCCTGTACGTCTATATATGCATTCATTTCAATTTCACATTTCAGCAAATATTTTTTCAAATCACAATAACATTTGAGATAACTTATAACAGCTTAAAATTTGAAACTTGATTTGAACAGAAGCGTATGTTTACGTCGAATTGGTTATTCGAACTCGACAAAGTTTAAATTTCTCCAAAATTAATAAAAACTGCCAATTTACAGGAAGTACAACGACTCTACTCAAAAGGTGGGACTGCAGTGATCCCACACAAAAAATTATTACACAATGAATCGCTTTGATCTTATATCCTCCTTCATGGCAAAACTATGGAGGAATGCGTTCTGCAGTCATTTCGTCCATTATTCAGTTGGAATATTGATTACGTTTTTACAGATTTTCAATGAATACTGTTTCTCTCATTGCTGGAAGAAAATAATTCAATCGCTTTTCGAACCAAATATTTATGTCAAGTCATTTGCTGATAAACGTCAAATGGCACGTACACTTAACTGTCATATGTATGTTATTACTATATGTAAGATCATGTTCAGAAAAACTCACCACTACCTCATTCTTCTTAGTTTCTTAGGAAATGTTACCAAAAAGTAACACACTCAATATGATCAGGATCTGATATTCAGTGTTCAGCAGTTTATGGGTCATATGATGATGCGTACTTACTCGAAACAAAATGGGTAAATATGAGATTTAATTTGGGGAGAAAATTAACCATTATAGAAATTATTCACTATAGAAGTATCCAAACTTAAATTTTTATTACTTGAGGATACAATTCGAGAGATATTCAAATCATTTTTCATTCTTATAATGATTGTTCAATTTAGAATATATCAAGATTTAATCCACAAAGAAGGAATCATTAGATTGAACTTTCACAGGTAATTGGAATGAAATTAAAATTAATTTGAATTTCGTACAGTTTTCCTAATATCCTCTAATACTGGTACATGGATATTTCCAGGAAACTTACGCTTGATTCAGAAATGGCTGCATTTGAACTTTCAGGCTTATACATGAGAATTAAAGTGATGAATAAACCAACTAATTACTTTTCTGCACAGAATTCTTTTATTTCTGCTACCTTCGAAACATAAAAATTTTGTTTGGGAATAGTGAATTTTGATAATTTTGTATCAAGTGTTAAAAGTTATTAAAGTATTTTTTGTACCTCTATAATATATAAGTCATAGGGATAACTGAATAAGAAAGGGAGATATATGATATTATGTCATTTCCAAATGATCTGATGGGATTATTTTCATCGTGAAAACTTACGTGCGAAGCCATTTTGCATGATCGTTCAGCAAAATCTGAAAATTCTAAAATATTATTCAGTTAGTTAACTTATTAATGAAGGTGAACCTAATTTGTTAATAGTATACCATCGAAGAGATCAATTTGAATGTTCTGCTGTGATTTCTAACTTATCAATTTGACATATGCTTTGGACAGATACCCATCACCACGTGTTAACTACAACGATGAATAATGTATTATCAACTTGATATATATTTCAAGCGAAGTGCAGAAATGTGTGCAATTTTCTTATTATTATGAAGGATACTCTCATAGATACCCTTCAACAAAGTTCCACCAAGCGTTGTATAGGAGGTCAATTGAAATTTATTGTAGAAAATAGTATTAAAAAGATTACCTGCAGGGTGTTTATTTCTTAGTCACGTAATGCTACCCTTCTCTTATTTCCTCTATTCAATATCCTGAAGTATTTCAATACGCGTTTTTTTTCCCGATATTTCTGAGAATTCCTCAATGTTCTTCCATTGTTAATTTATTTACCATTACCATAATGCGCAGCACTCAGCTAGGATCCGAAGATCAAACAGTACATCGAAAAGCAATTCATGCATATATTCCTGCCTGCGAAGTTGTTCCGGTTTTTGGTTTTTCGGACTATATGCCGATGATTCATCGGTGGTTGTTTCTGGCAGGACTCCTGAAGAACTTCTGCAGGCATGTGAATGCATTGTGAGGGAGTTTGTAAGTTGGTGTCGAATGAACAATCTGATGGTGAACGTTGACAAAACTGTATGTGTTCATTTTTGTCTGAAGGGCAATGTTAAATATGGGGACAACACTATATCATCATCCTAATCAACAAGGTTTCTTGGAATATATGTAGACAGAAATTTGAGATGGACATCACATATTGAGGTCTTATGTAAAAAATTGAGTAACTCATTTTTTGCATCTAGAATTAAGAACATCGTACCTAGAAACTGTGTTGTATATAACAGTATATAATCGTACTTAGAAACAGTCTTGTATATAGTCATCTAAATTATAATATTCTGCTGTGGGGCTGCTCTACAGAAATAAATAGGGTGTTTATTACACAGAAGCGAATATTTCGATTAATATTCAATATTCATCTACGAACATCTTGTAAACCTATCTTCATTAATATTTACATACTCACCTTACCGTGTTTATATATTTATAGAAGTTTGTTATATGTTAAAGAAAATGAAGATAGGTTTATTAAATTGAATAGTAATCATGAGTATTCAACAACGAACCGGGATGTACTACTTATTCCTATGCATAAAACAGCTAAATTTGAGCACTCTCTATTATCAGAGTATTAATATTTTCAACCATTTACCATCGAATTTGAAAGTACTGAAAGCTCATTTGTTTAAGAGGAGAGTTAAATCTCTGCTCTTAACAAAGGCATACTATAGTGTGGCAGAGTACTTCGATGATTCGAATGTAGGCAATAATGTATGAATCAATTTTTTGTATCATATCTTTTTATATCTTTTAACACAAATGTTTTCACCATGTGAAATTGTCTCAAATGTTTAATATTTCTGAGGTAATTTTTTTCTTTTCTTCTCAAATAAACTTGTATATTATTGTAAATATAAATTTAACCAATATTTTAGTTTGAACCAATATTTTTGTTCGAGGGCTGAATGGAAGATCAGACTCAAAACTGAATTCAGTCTTTTTGAGATTATTCTTCTCAGTTGTAATTATTGTATCAATTGAAATGAATATAATTTAACAATGAAAGGAATGTTTCTCAATAATTTTATTTTATTATATTTTTTATATATTATTCTGTACCAAATACGATGAAATGTTAATTTTTTCATAATCAATATAATTTTTCAATGATTTTAGGAGTCAATATTCGCAAATTTTTTATATCTTGTTTTCTTCGAGAAATTCGTTCGACCTGACAACATAGCGAAACATGTTATAATCTATTGGTAGTTTCTGCCGAATCGGCGGAATCCCAAGCTAGACCCGTTTTTGTGTACGACGTAAAAACTTCGGAAAAGCGTCGCACGACGCTGCTCTCGCTGGATCCGTAGCGGTATCAAAGGAGGCGCCGTAATTGTTGGCGATGTTACTAGTAAATTCCGAAATGAACGCCTGGGATTTCTTCGAAGCTGCGCTCCATTGTTTTGCCAACTTCGCCTCTCCCCGTTCCGAATTTGAAGGCCTTAATTCCCATTGTCTCACTGTCTTTGTACTTTAAGGCTTAAGTAGTTGGTTTTCTATTGTCTTCGTATTAATTCTATAGATGTCCTTTTGAGTGTAGTAGCTCTTTTTATTAGTTAATTAAAACATTGGCATTTCAGCACACAATATTCGCCAACTTGTTTAGTGTAAAGGAAAATGTGTCAGCAAATTATAATGATACAGTCCTTTTTTGGTTCTTCACTTTTTCTTTCAATTACGTTACGTAGAAATTTATCATATTACCCAGCATGTATCTTTATTATTAGAATTACTTAAATCTTGGACAAACAAAAACAACCATGCCTACAGCGGGACTCGAACCCGAGTTCTACCGCACCGTAGTCGGGTGTTCTGCCGACTAAGCTTTGGAGACCGGCCATATCATATTCTTAGTGTTTCGAAACTGAAAACATTCAATATTTCCAAATATTTGGTTCACATCTGCTGAAACGCAAATACTAGTTAATAATAAATACGATTATTAGATTTTTAGGGAAGGGTTAGATGGAGACGTTTGTATATGTCTATGATATCAGAGGTTGAAAAATCAGATCAATTTGATGGTCGATTTATTTAGAATACATGCCAGTGACCGTTTGGGATCATTGAAAGGCAATCTAAAAACAATCTGATGACTTTAAATATAAAAAGAAATATTTGGTTGCTGAAAAATTATATTATCTTTTAATGTTTTGTTAAACTGAACTTGAAGTTACATCCAGAACCTCAAATACTGAGAACGAATGAGAAAGAAAAATATTACTATACTATTCATTTTCAACACTTTGTCTATAATAACTAAATTTAGAAGAAAAAAAATTAGAAGGAAAAAGCATGGTAATTCCAATTTTACAAACAAATTTTTTGATCCTAATTATCCACGTATGGATAATTATATATTATAAGAAAAAAATACCAATTGTATATACTTATTCGTAATTATAATTGATGGTTCGATTGATACTTGATCAAATATATGAATATTAATTTTCGGATTCGGATTGAATTCAAAAAGTTTGGTTTTGAATTACGGTAGGACGAAAACTTAACTGTCCAAATGTTCTTGTTTTTATTAATACTTCTCAATTTAATACAATTATGAATAATTATTCAAATTTGGTCTTACGTTGATATTAACGCTGAGGAAGAGGCAGTTAGATTCTAGTCTCGATATCTTTCAACAAAATTCAAACAAAATTTTTTACATAATTATTTATATATATTGATTCATTCTTTGAATATCATTGAATTTATATCATTCTTTAGAATAATTCGTCAAAAATAATCGAAAGGAAGTTATAGTGTACTTTGATAGCGGATATCTAAAAGTAGTATTAATCTACAACTGCGATAATATAGCACGGGAACTACAGATTTCTTTTTTTTTTAAGTGAATTTCTGACATGTTTTGAGAAATGACAACGAGCAATTCTACAATAGCAAACTAGATGGTGCATTACTTCGTCAAATTAGATGAAATTGTTCCAAAAATCTAGACTTGTAAAATGTAGTATCTTAATTGATAAGGACGTGTGAAACTTTCAATGGATATGTGTTCATGTGATTTCATTGATTCTAAGATTTGAGATGTACATTAATCTATGCATTATATAGGCATACGACTTACTCTATGTTTCTGTCTTATAATCGACTAGAGGAAATATGAGGATTGAAATATTTGCCTTTCATTCGTTGAACGTGGCGTGACTGATGAGTACCTTGTAGTACGAAACAGTACTGTCTCACGTTTTCAATATCGTGAATTCATCGATTCAACGCATCGATTTCATGATTCTTTAATATTTTTCGCATGAAGGATAATCGAGAGGCTATTATTCTCTAACATCGGTCCCTAGAGGGACAATGGAAACATCACATTTTTCATGTTCTCATAGCCAGCTCTGCTATAATATGCTTCAGAGTAATTCGTCAAAAATTATCTAAAGAAAATTATAGTGTACTTTGATAAATATATATATTTATATACATATATATATATATATATATATATATATATATATATATATATATATATATATATATATATATATATATATATATATATATATATATATATATATATATATATATATATATATATATATATATATATATATATATATATATATGTATATATATATATATATATATATATATATATATATATATATATATATATATATATATATATATATATATATATATATATATATATATATATATATATATATATATATATATATATATATATGTTCAAAGGTAAAATCAATTCGAATAAAACCCTCAGTCAGTTATCTTCACAAATATTGTCAACGAAAACACCTACCATCAACTTTCGAGTGAATGGTTACTGCATTTCGAAGAACATCGAACATAGATGCCGATGGAAAAACTATACAGCGCTGTTTCATTTTGGGAATCATCAGGGCTTGTCATCAAACAATTGAGTATTGGTGTTCTTTCCAAACACAAACACACCAAAGCCCTCTCTTCAAAAAGAGAAATCAGCTGAGACTCACGTGTGTCACTAATACTAACTCTTTCTAGTGTGGTAGAATGCATTTAGTGATACTTGAACATTGAGTGTGTACTTCCATAAATAAATGCATTTCACCTGAGAGAGTTGATCTTGTATCTACGAGAGAGGGAGGTGTATCAGTATCAAAAGTCAGTTGATTCCATCTCCTGAACAGAACGGAGAGTGGTGGTACATAAAGAACATCGAAGCTCACTTGTTTGGATGCGTCCAACTGGTGATTCCCAAAATAGGTTAAAACAGTGCTATATGGAATTTTCAACGAGTTCGATGATCTCCGGAATGCACTAAAATTTACTCCCGAAAGTTGATGGTTTGTGTTTCCATTGACTAAATTTTTGAGGGCAGCTCCCTAAAAGCTTTACAAATCATTTCGATCTTTCGCTTTCAGAAAATCTCTGATACATTATGTTTTAGAAAACCTTTCTTGAAATGTTATGTGATTTGTCGTTTGATATATCTTACAACATGTATTTTGTTTTTATTTTGTATATCGAAGATTAGTACAATCCAGTTTGTCTGATCATCTGCAGTTTATTCTGCTGATTCATCGCATCCAGTGACAAAGGATATTTTTATTCGAGTAACGATGCAGGTATAGTTTCTGTTTTGAAAGGATGCGATCAGAGATAGAATCAGCATCTTTCCAAACCGCTACCATTCTATTCAATTCTGGCACTAATGAGACAAAGTCTCTGGTGAAATGCGTTCAGCTTGGGCTTATTTCACCACAGATTTCGATCAGACATAAAAACCGATTTCTATCGGCGCACCGAGTTCCTACCCAAAGTTATTCTTTCGATACTACAACCGCTCGCATTTTATATAAACGTGAATTTAAAGTGGGAATTTTACAGTATTAAGTGACATTTACGAGTTTCGACAGTTAAAACAGGAACAGTATACCCTGGTTTTATTGTTCTTCTGATGTATCACTTGTTTAATGTTTAACTGACACATTTTTACTACAATGACAATTGTATTACACTTATACGTCAAACTAATTTGGTTCTTCAACAATTGTGCTATATCTAAATTGACACAATCTCATTCACACACAGAATCATGCCCAATTATTCCAATGAAATGTATTTCGATCCAAACATGGATCGAAACAAAATAATTGAATTTGAGTGTTAAATTCAAATTTTAATTAATCATCATTTTAACAAATGGAAAGAATAAGAAACGAGAGAATACCTTAACTAACTGTAAATAAACGTAAATGTTATTTGATTATATAGTTGTTCATATATATACGTATATATAATAATTTAGGATACATATATAAGAAACCTCATTGTATTACTCTCGGAATCATTGAAACAAAGCAAAGAACTTTGAATTCACGCTGAATGAAAGTACATGACCGATAGTTTCGATCCACAAGGAACTCATCAGTTGACAAACACTCTGCGTCAGATCGGTATTGTCAATCCCAATGCCAGTTAATTTATATGATTCCAAAATCACTCATTATTCACTCTCGAAAGTGATGGGTTGATTGTGTTTTCGTTGACAACATTTGTATATAGATCTCAGTATGGATATATATATATATATATATATATATATATATATATATATGAACAAATTAATAGTTTCGAAAAATTCATCGATCTTGTTGAATGATAATAGCATAAAATTGATTCATCATTATGTTTCATTAGTCTCGGTCATGTATTTACGTGGGTAAAGTTTTCTGTGGTGTCCTTTACCATCAAATGTCAGATGAATTGAAAGTCTGACATTTGACCGAATGGCACGTAATACAGAAGTCGGCCACAGCCGCACTTTTAGGCCTATATCCTATAACAAAATTTAAATTATTCAATGATGTTTTTTTTTTTGTACAAAGATAATTAAGTTGTACAGGGTTGAAGAAGGTCGCAAGACCTTATAACTTCCCAATTTGTATTAGTAATGAAAAAATTAAATGTAATTGATCAAATCACTAATAAACGTATTTTGTTGTTGTTGTTGTTGTTGGTCATGTACATCCTCTAAGATGAAAAACGAGAATTTCTTCTTTCTCCCTGTTATGGGAAATGAAATTTTGAGTTGAATTGAGGGCTTGAAGACTAAAAAATGTACAGGAAGTGATTACATGACTGCAAGGATTTTGAAGCATGTTGCTGCGCTGTTATTTGTAAATCTTGCTCATTCATTGCGACGACTATCTGCAATATAATCTTAGTGTTCTAGTAATCAGCTCCCATAGTGTTTTATTTGAAATATTTCTATATTTCGATTAAGAGTCTCAGTATTTACTAGTATGAATAATTCGTTAATCTTGAAACTAGCCATACTTTTGCCTAACGGGGCCTGATCCGGAGCGACTAGGCATGGGACCATTCTTACACATTGCATACAGTTTTCTGTAGTGTTCGAATGAAATGTCTACAAAGCCTTACGCACTACTGTTGTCATGAGTAGGAATCTAGAACGTTAGGGATAGTTGATACGTCTTTTCTACGATAGAGAGACATCACGTGAATTTTCACTAAGAGTTATCCCCTCATTCAGGTATAGGACCTGTAGGCGTTTTGAAAGTCATCGATTCTTGATTGTTAGATTAAATATGGACTTATGATTCATAATAATGATGGAACAATTGTATCTTATGATCATTCAACTCGATCGATGAAATTTTCGAAACGTACTTGATATTCACTCTCGAAAGTGTTGGGTTCGTTCTCGTTGACAACATTTGTGTAGACAGCACCCTGCAGGTTTTATTTGAAATATTTCGAATAAGATTCTCAGTATTTACTAGTATGAATGAACTTCAGAAACTGAACATAAGTTATATGGAAATATTTCTTTTTTTTTGTCGCAAAATGTTTGCGTAGAATTACCTCATCAAATTTGTACCTGCCTTTCGTAAGCCATATTTTCACTTTTCTTCTGAATTTCGATTATCTCTAAAATTTCACGTTCCTGGTTCGTTCGTTTGTAGGAATCTTTGTTTCATTAAAATTAAATTGATGTTGGGACTCGATCATATGGTTATTTGATGCTGTTATTTTTCATCATATTTATGGCTGTTGAGTCTGGACTTTATATTTTGGCTGGTTTGTCCTATGTACACTTTATAGCAATTGGAAAAAGGAATTCCGTAGATAACGTACTTTTCGTTTCTTTAGGTGTTTTTGCCTTCAGTTGGCTGAATAGTTGTTTACCTAGATGTCCTTTGTGGTATACTTTCACATCATATTTTTTCAAAGTATTGTCAATATTTTCGGATAATCCCGGTATATATGGAAGGGGAACATAATTTCCAATTGTTTTATTTTCATGATAGCTGAAGTTTTTGTTGCAAAATTTATATATGCGTTTTTTGAAAATACTATCTAATAAATGAAGAGGATAATTGTTTTCCTGTAATGCCTCTTTTGCTTTATTAATTGCATGTTCTGTTTATTCGGAGTCAGACGATTTTATTGCACGCTTCGCAAATAAATATACAACTTGTCTTAAAGAAGAATAATAGAAGGGTTAGTGTAGAACCAAAATACAAAGTCAAGTTTTGAGTCTAAAAACTGGTCACGTTGATCAAATTGAAAAATTTTGAAAAGCGGTTTGCAGCATTAATTTATGATTAATGTGTTTCAATGCAATAAAAAGATACTGAGATTTCTATCATCAAAATAACACTAGCTATTTTGTTTACAGTCAATCTAACAATAATCTGAAAGAAATTTGAAAGGTTACCTTCCGGTCCTATTCTATATTTGTTGTTCTTCTGAAAACATCTCAACTTTTACTGACTGAATCTGAATCAAAAAGTATGGTATTTTTATGACTCAAAAGCGACTCAATATATCAGATTTCACTTCGTTTAATTCAGAAGAATTTTCTTCAAAACTATAAACAATTAAATATAAGCCTATGTGAAAAATATTATTAGAAGCCGTTCGTTGCTGGATATTTTTTATATATAACTAGCTGACTCGGCGAACTTTGTACGCCCATTTATTTTGCTATGAATATTTTTCAAAAAGCCGGAAAGACATGTTCTACTATTTGTGAAACACTATCGTGTTTTTAATATTTATTCCGTGTGGGGCCAGGGACTTACTCATTCACGAAGGGGCTGCTATACTTCCTGTTGTTTCAAATCAGTCGAATTATCAATTAATTCCTATATTACCATGTTTGATGTATTGAAAAAGATTAACCTGTCCGTTCTATAGTTGAACGGCATGCTCCTAATTTCGTGACAAGTACTTGTCCCAATTCATCACTATTTATAGGAGATATTTGCTGGATGTAAGTCAAAAAATGTTCAGAATTTAGTCCATTCCCAGAAACCAATGAATATAATGGCTCTGGTGGCTTTACCAATAGCGTCTATTTGAACTAACTCTTCGCGCAATATTTTGTCACATCATTGGCAGTAATTTCTTATCAATAACAATTAATTCTTGCCTTACAATATTGACACACAACGTTTATTGGTCCAATAGCAACGATTTGCTGTGAACTGTAATCTATTTCAACGTTATAATTGAATGCAGGTCGATAGGAGTTAAACGCAGACTTTTCATATTGTTAATTTCGATTCCATCGATTCCGTTCAACTTCATTCCGAGCTTCGCGTTACTCGTCAGCTTGACTTGCTCTTTTATGTCTTTAACTTGCTGCATTGCGTGTTCTGCGACTTAAGTTTGAACATCTAATAGCTATCACTTTCAAAAACGAATTTCAAATTGAAAAACATTAGAAAGAATAATAGAAAACGAACTGTAAATTAAAGAAAACTATGTATTCTTCTTTATATTCAAATATACCACGTGCTATGTTAGTAACGTGTATGTAAGTCTATTCAAACTTACCAAATTTTATATTAAATTGAAGTTTTAATATTAGTTGTGATAGCTCTGAACTAACCAAGATGTGTGATAAGATATTCAGGTTTTTTACATCCTCGTTTTGAGAATTAATAATAATTTCTTACTTATATAATTAATTAAGTATTCTTAAATTTTCTAATTTTACACGGAATTTTTCGAATTTTTTCCCTGACAATAACAAACAACAAAAAAAATAGTGAAATCGGTTCAGCCGTTGACTCTACTTTTTAGTTAGGAAACGTTTGTATGGAAAAAGGAAATGGTCTGTTTTTAGGGGTTTTCCGGCAATTATTCGAATTTTTCTCGCCGTAAAAACCATCCTTGGACTTCAACGAACATTTTAAAAAAAAGAATTGGCAAATTGGTCAAGGCGTTGTTGAGTTATGCGCTTACCAACACATTTTACGATTCATTTTTATATTATAGATAATACGTGAGAATGTATCAGAAGTGTATAATTGTTCACTCTGCATCAACACCCCTCAAATTTCAATATAATTAGGAAGAGGACGCTGTATACGAATTACAATTTCGACTCAACGCTGACCATTGGAACCCCCATGGGAACTGAGTACCTACCTCGTATTTAATCACTGCAAATTGTGCCAGTAAACAATACCGAGACTAATTGCACAGAATTCTAACGGGCGACCAGAACAGCCAGTATCAAAGAACCCTGAAATTATCATCCGGATAGGCCGTGGACGGCGTAACGAGCACTTTGTCGAACAACGTTCAACGTTCGGCGTTTCGAAAATTAGAGACGGCTGAGGCGGACGCCGCGACGTCGCTTCCGAACGTCCTCGCGTAATTACGCCGCTTTGCGGGTTGCAAATCTCCAGAGATACAGTGACGGGGGGTTACTATGAACCTTGATTTTTAGGTTTTCATCTGTTATCTGTTTTTATCTGTTATCTTCCTCCATTTTTTCAATCCTAAGATTTAGAAGGAATAAAAAATCACATTTTTGTTAGTTCAAGTACTTAACACTAATATCAAATTTCGTCGTCTCAAAAGTCGACAAATAGTCAAGTCACTGGTTGGAGTGAAGGACTATCACTCATCGGTTTCGAATTCCGGGTTAGACATGGATATATGTGTTCTTATATGATTTTCAGAAGCTGTAAATTCAAGATTAGGTATAAGATGGGCCTTTGTAACGCTTTAAAATACCTTACACTGGTTGAAGAAATCATTGTTGAGGCCAGCTTACTCCAGAAAACGTGATTTTTTTCAATATATTTTATTCATAGTACCAAACATGTTGAAACAATAATCAATTTATTCACATATGAAAGCACATAATTAAAATTAGTTGAAAAAAATAATTTTTTTTTCAAAATGGCGGTCCTGAAAATGGTTGCTGAAACTCATCTGAATCGGAGATGAATGACATTATTTCTTGGAAAAGAATTATCTGAAAGCAAAAAACAAAACGGTTTCATGTTCTGTATCGTATTGGCTATGACCTCAAGCAGTATTAAACATTTTCAATGAAAAAAAACAAAATGGCGAGTTTTTGAATTTTTTCTACCCTTCTTTTCACTTTTAATTGTTTATAACTTTTTAAATAATAATGAATATTTCTGGTTCTGCTTGAGGCCATAGCCAGACATCTAAAGAGTAGAATGCCGTTTGGTTCATATCGATAAGTGCAATAGTTTTGAAATGAGAGTGTAATTCATGCGAAAAAACGTGGTTCGGAGAAAATCAGTTCAAAGTTTTTATTCGTGAAAAACCGTAAAAAAAGTGTTTTTTACTCACATATCCATTCCAGCTTCATACACAACTCCCTCCTGGTCTTCGTAAGCATCATTCTGAAGAATTCTTGCATTTTTCAAAGCAATTCAACAAAATAACAAGACAATAAAAATAAAACAAAGAACAAAACAATAAGAAGGCATACAGCAGCTGCCGCTACCGAAGGCTTTCGAGCGGCCGGATTTACTGCAGCGCTCCCTAATCCTTTAATTAGTAATTTATACCTGCTTCTCGGTCTTGCTGACCTTCGGGAACTATACTATTTCTAACTAACTATTTCTAAGGAACTATACTTTTCGGAACTATTCGCGAACTATTCGGAACTATTTCGGGAACTATACTATTTCTAAGAGTATATAGTAGCAATTTATGAAAAAAAAATTCGATTTTTTCAAAATTGTTTGGAGTAAGCTGGCCTTAAGCGCGTCGCATGAAATAATCGTAGCTCGAAATGCACCGATGTAAGTACGGAGTCTATCGGAAATAAATTCATTCATTCCGATATTGGATTCTGATTGGGAATATTGCTACTAATGAGTTATTTGTTGTGTGATAAAATATCTTATACTTTCTTAAGTTTTGAATGCGCTTGTAAGCGGTAAGTGTATTATTGATTATCGATTGTTTTTCCTTTAAAATAATTTATAAACCTGAGATAACATTTTCAATTTTGCATGATATATTAGAATGTTCTCCAATATAAAAACCTTCTTTCACAACTTTTGAATATTTCCTTCGTTACTTGTTTGTTACTTATTCATTGAATTTTCGAATCAATCAAATTTCATTCAAATCAAGTTTTTTCTTTCATTTCAAAATTTTCCGATTTTTGCGCTGACATAAATTTGTATTTTTTTTTACAAAAACTAGTTTCATAAACTGAACTTTTATGAAATGTATTCTAGCATATCCCCTGGAGTTTCAAGTTGAGGCTTCACTATATACACTGGGGTTACAAGCTTAGGTTCAACCAAATCACAAGTGGCTCTCTAAAAATTGGATTCCATCATTTACATCCAATCTGAATAATTGGGGAGTGGAAATAGACATGCTGATCAAAGCAGGAAGAAATCTGCTTCTCGAAGCTTCAATATCGATTTGGTGTTGTAATCTTCAATCGAAAAATTTTCAATAAAAATTTCAAATAAAATTATCTGGTTTCTGTGTCTATATTTCAGATAAATCAGGTGAATTTATATAAGTCTCCTCAATTTTACAGCTAGTCGATGCTGTCATCAATTTCATAGGGGAGAACACAGGTCACAAGAGAAAATATTTGAATTGAAAAAATAAATATCATATTAGAATAATGAGACGTCTTCTTTATGTTACCACTACGATCTAGTGTTGCATCAAGAGTTTTGTGGATACCAATTTGGAAGCTTGCATCTGATGACAGATTATTATAGTCATAATTGCAATTATTATCGAATATTATTTTTTCGAGAACTTCTTGATATTCTGAGGTTTTCGTATAGTAGTATTTTCCAAAAATCTGGAATTTGACGCTCCGTGGATTTTTGTCGTTTTACATTGATTGGTTAATGAGGTAGAACTCTTCGAATCTAGTGAATATTTGATTGTTTCTTATATTCATTGAGTAGCAGAAAGTTAATCACAGTGTAACCAAGAACGTTGGGTTTCAGATTTTTTTCTGTTTCAATAAAAAAATAATAATGTGGTTTTATGCCTAAGATCACTGACAATCTAGCAGGTAACGGGTGGATGACAAATACTTGAACCTACGGAATACAAAGAGAGATGTAACATCGTAGCAAAAATTTTGCATGAAAAAGTAGCACTAAAATTACATCTTCTACAGAAGGAGAAGTTGCCCTACTACCACTATATTCCAGAATCAATTTAGGATAATAACCTATTCAGATTTATAGTGGAACCGCATTCTTGATTGAAAAAACAGTTCTACACAATAAGCCTACATTGCCCTGGTTGATAGAAGAGCCAAGAAAACCTCTTTTATCGAGGTGACCATTCCAAATGCAACAATTTTCTCATTCAATATATGAATTCAATATATTAAATTCATAGACTTATAATGACAGTCTTGATAATGTCGACTCAACGAAGTAATATCATTTTATTATTCCATATATTTGTGAAACATTGAGCAAAGAGTATGATTTAGATTTTTATTCAGCAGATTATGTATTATTTCTTCACAATACAATTAAAATGACCAATTAATAAATTGTTTTGATCAAATCAATTTAACTATTCGAATATCGAATAATTTTCTAACCGTATTCAACCGAGAGAAATGGCTTAGTTCAAATTTTCACAATTTCACAATGAACACAGTTGAAATCACTAAAATTCAAATAGTATACCCAGAAAATATAAGAAAGGCTTTTTTTTCTGAAGCTAGTTCTGAAGCTAGTGATTTATCCATAGTTTTCATGATATAGTCTACCCTTATGCTTCCCTTATGCGGTGCTACTGATTGCAAAGTTAAAATTTCCAAAAATCACCCCAGCAACACGCCAATCGGAAAGCTATCTTGTCATTACGTAGTTGCGTTTTGAAATACTGAAAACGCGGATTGAAATGCCGCAATCAGCCCTCTTGTCAGAAGTGGATGCGGAGGCGGACCGCACAATCTTGGCACAAAAATCTATCGATAAATACTCACGACTTTGTCTGGGACACTTTAATCGGGGGGTGATTTTCCTTCGAGGGAATATAACAATTATGTTTGCGTCGTTAGATATAGAGAATCCGGTCCCAGATTCCGGAATCTTTTCAATGTGGTCATCTACGTGAGAACCTCTGACGATTAGATGCCGAATCGAAGTTTGAAAGGATGGGGAGCTTGTTAGATGACAAAAGGGAGGATAAAGAGGTGGGTTGGGGGTTTAATAAAGTTCGATTTTGGTTGCTTTGTCGCGTACATTCTTCGAATATTTGACGCCGAGATTTTCTATGAATAAGAATAGGGAATTTCTTTATTGAGAATTTAAGGCAATAAAATATTTAGCAGTAAATTCACTTTAATTGGCTGAACTATCTGGAATATTATAAATGAAGAGGGAAACCTTTTTCACAAGAATGAAAATATATCGATAATTGATTTTTTCTAAATATAAGCCACAAATGTATCACTGAGACAGTCACTCTGAAGTACATGATGCTATACAACGAATTCCGACGTGAGAAGTCATTCTTTTCGAAGTTTTTTCAATGTTTCCGACAATGCTTCTTGATTTGAAGATTTTCAGAATTCCATTGTTTATATGACCATTTATTTATGTAGAAAAGAATTTTCTTTCCGTATCGGTTTTCATGCTGACTTTCGTGAATTATTTCAATTAATTACTGAAAAATTGATTGTTTCACTTAATTTTTCCAGAATTTCATTCAAGAGTTTATTTCTTACAATATTCATTGCAGTTTTCTCTATTCAGTTAAATTTCAACTTTGAAATGTTTTTTTAAACTTTCAGTTTCACTTCATGTTCTTATTTCTTTAAGTTCAATGAGTTTTCCAATTCTTTTTCCAAAAGTAGAGATAAATAAGTAAAGAAAATTCGATAGCAATTGAAAGTTTATAATTATTTCATGGCCAAACGTTTCATGATCCTAAAAATTGTTTCTGACATTTAGCATTCTGATATGTTCTAGTCTGAAGATTTTTTGTGTTAAGGTTGCTGTTCTAGTTTTGTTCACTAGATTCTCTTATTCAGTAGGTAGTCCGGTGTTACAACCTTTTTGATTTACATTACTTTCTGAATTAAGATACAACAAGAAATCCAGTATTTTAATAGGGAATAATGATACGGAGACTCGCGTAACCTAAAGCCAAACTGATGAGTCTAACATTAAAAATATCAACAATCATTTAACTGCTTTTTGGATGAATCAAAATAGAAACTACGAAACAACATATTTAATATCTTTGAATTCAGATACTCTTCTCTGAATTGACATTTTCATTAGATTAGAATTTAGATTTGGATTCGGAAATTTTCGTTATTTCCTAGTCGATTTTTAGTGAGTGATTTTTGAACTCGACTTTTATTGAGGAAACGTTTGAATCTATGGCGGCAACAACAATTGAAATTGTATTCTTTCTTACCTTGTGGTGGAACATAAATTTGAATTGAAATGGTGGAATATTAATTTAAATTAAACATATTTTTTCAAACAAACATTAAGTGGAAATTATTAAATATTTGAACAACTTGAACATTAAGTGTTCAATTTAACAGAATATTGCAACAACATTTGATTGAATAATTCTCAATGTGTAAATATATTTCACTATGAAAACATAAACAAATAATTAAAATTATTGTTTCCCATCAGCAAACTTGATAATTTTTTGTTTTGTAACAATGTGCCGTTTTAATATAATGCAAAGAATTGCAATGAAATTCAATGAAGTGACATTGATGCATAATCTATTCAATTACCAAATTATATTAAACCACCAGAGGAACACTCAAATTTGGTGAATTACAGGATATTGATAATTTGAATAAAACTAAGTAGTTTCTCGATTTTCAATATAATTAATTCAAAAACATGGCAATATCGTTTCGCCAACACAGTGGCTTCATCAAATGTTGATGAAAAACTGTTTAATAAATTGTCATGTTTTTGAATTAAGTATAGTGAAAATCGAAAAACTACTTAGTTTTATTTAAATTATGTATTTAGATTTTTATCAAGTATCGGCCCAATCGATTAATGATATAGGATATTGCTCAAATATTTTCATCTCATTGAAAAATTCAGTCACTTGAAATACTACTTTCGAGTAACACATCGAAATCGACATGGTGGTGAACTACACAAAAGAAAAGGCCCTTAGTTCCCACTTGAGTATGCAGTTGCAGAAGGTTGTTTTCGATTCATCATCGAAATCAGCTTGAATACCAAGACAAATTGCAATAATAGAAGAATATGCCAAGAACTGAGCAAAGTCTTTTGTTGAATTTCCTTTGTAAGTAAATCCATTATTTGCTGTCTTTAAGCCCTCTAGGCTGAAGGTACGGTGATACTTAAATCTGATATTTCTTTGTGTTGGGCCTTTGTGCGTGTTGTTGTTCGGCTCTCATTCAAGAAGAATGCTCTTTCTGCGTCGCGTAATAGAAGGAGAATCAATTTTCACTTTCGAGTCAATAGATGGTGCAGGTGATGTAGAGGCAACTTCAAATGCATACGCAAACAATACAATAATGCAATGTGTTTTTTTCAGATGTTTTCGGCAAATCCCAGTCAAAATGTTCTATATTTTGAAAGACGACACGTGACCTCAACAAAAGCCCTACTTTATAAGATGAAATTATCAATAAATTATTATTATAAACCGATTTATTATTTGATTATTCTTGATAAATATCCAATTCCCAACGAAACATCAACTGAAATAAAAAAAATTTCAATTAAAAGTATTTATATATATATATATATATATATATATATATATATATATATATATATATATATATATATATATATATATATATATATAATTCAAAAAGCTATATATATATATATATATATATATATATATATATATATATATATATATATATATATATATATATATATATATATATATATATATATATATATATATATATATATATATATATATATATATATATATATATATAATGTATATATATAGATATGTATTTTCAGAGTTTAATTGGTATGGCAATCCATTAGAAGAAAATGAGTTACCTCTTTAGTATTTTCCAAGCTTTCAAAAATGTTTATTTTCTTCTTCAGGGCTAAAATAGTACAATTTTAACAGTTTATATAACAGAGGCACTATTGAAAATTTTTTTTCTCCTTACAATTACTATGAAGTTAATCCGAAAGTACATTTGTTTGTTGAATTTTAAAGTAAGTACGAGTATTCCCAAATGCATTGGGTTCGAATATTATTGCATTTTAATGTTAGTTTTAGTATTTGAAGGTAGCAACGACACTAACTGTATTTCTCAATTCTCTTTCTCAAGTGTATTGTTTCCACATGTGTTTTCAAGCGCCTCGGGCGTTTCTTAAACTGCAAACATTGGGTGAAGTTTAATGACTAACGAAAATAAAAAGAATTAATTTTGTTATTTGGAGTGGATTTTTCTATAAATAGGATATCAGAATATTCTTCAGATTGATTTTTTTTATTAATGGCTCATATTCTGATATCTATTTACCGAAATATCCACTCTGTATACAATACAGAGTAAAAATAAATTAATTTTCTTTTCGTTAGTCATAAAACTTCGGCCAACGTTTGCAGTTTAAGAAACGCCGGGGCGCTTGGAAACACATCTGAAAACAATCCACCTGAAAAGGAGAATTCAGAAATATAGTTAGTGTCGTTGCTTCCTTCAATTACTAAGTACGTATAATGCAATAATATTCGAACCCATAGCATTTGGGAATACTCGTACTTATTTTCAAAATTCAAGAAAAAAATGTATTTTCGGACTAACTAATTTTCAATAGTGCCTTGTTATATAAACTGTTAATATTGTACTATTTTAGTACTGAAGAAGAAAATAAACATTTTGAAAAGCTTAGAAAATATTAAAGAGATAACTTGTTTTCCTGTCCTGGACTGCAATCCCAATTAAATACTGAAAAAAATATATATATATATATATATATATATATATATATATATATATATATATATATATATATATATATATATATATATATATATATATATATATATATATATATTATATATATATATATATATATATATATATATATATATATATATATATATATATATATATATATGTAAGGCTCAATCCGGAGAAAAAATTTTCACGACATATCAAATAATATGCCATATGTTATTTATATGAATATAATGACAAGATCTAAACAGCGAAACATGCTGAGATACGAGGAATTATTCTGTCACTTACATCTAGAAGGCCATGTGCTTTCATGATGGTTTTTTAATTAAAATGGTTTAAACGTCGTTCATAATTAAAAAGATAATGAACAACGGCGTCCTTTTCCTCCCTTGTACCGCTGAAGCCTAAAGTTTTCAATTTTTAACCAGTAAACTTGTGGGAATTGGTAGAGTAATTTGTAATTCGATGCTACAGTTACTTCTGAAATTAGGACTGTCAAAAATATAAGACAGCGTAAGGTTTTCATTTCAAGTTCGTCGAAAAGTTATACAAGAAACATATTCTGTTTCAGTATGTAAAGTACGTAATGATACTTTCGAATAAAAATTTCCTTGCATTGAGAGTTTTTCATTTTTCATGTACAAATGTCAAGTTGAAGTATATAATACTTCAAATATATAATACTATTTGAAAATCGAATCAATCAAGTTATCTGATAAGACATTGACTAGAATATTTCCAAATTCTCAAGTAAAAGCTTATTCTGATGAAAACCAAATTGAAGAAACTGAGTAGCAAAGAACTTGGTACGAAAAAACTGGCAAAGAAGGATGAAATTTCATTACTTGAAGCAGAAGCAAGTGAACGAAAAACTCGAATTTGTCATTTATTGACCTAAAGACTTTGAAACTATGCTCAGTCACTTGATGAGTTATTTCAATTTGAACCAATTTTGTTTAAGAAATAAGAACGACACTTGGCCACCATTCCGAATTGATATTTCACTGAAAATCCCATTTTGTTGAAATAAATAAAAACAAGTGAAAATATTATGAATATCGTTTTAAAGTTCCCAGGTTATTTTCGTAAGAAATATCTCTTATGAATTGTCGCAGTAGTTAGAAAAATGCTTCTATAAAACAAAGATTCTTGTAAAAACCTTAGTATTCAGTTTGTCACCTTTTAATCGAATTTCATACAAATTTGTTTTATAGAATTTGAGGCATTAATCAATTGTTTTCTATTTCATAATAACGAGACGTAGGTCAATCGTATATAAATTGAATAAATATTGATTTGTAGGCGTTCACAGTTCTTTTTTACTGTTTATTATTATGGGACAACTGCTCAATTCATTACATTATTTATCCCCTCAAATTATCTTTCAGAATGAAGGCGTATAATTTCATCAATAAGTAAATGACAAGGGTTATAATCAGTGTTCCAATACTGGACATGCACATCTATACGGTACAAGAGAGTTCAGAATTTTTTTCATAAACCATAAAGCTATATATACAGTTATTGCCTCATATAATTGCATTATCTTTCTTATTCATTTCTTAATTGTTTTATATTATATTCCATATAATTACAAATTTCTTAGAATCACTATTGATCCTTCTTGAGGTTACCATAAAGTGTAATTTAGATTTTTTTAAATGAAATTATTGAGTTTCGATACCTTGAACATTAATTGTTTGTCATAGAATAAATTGTGATCTTTCTTTTACTCCATGGTTACTGGGGAAATTTGTTTCAATGTAGCTTATATCTCTCAGTATCTCATCTCTATTCAATTCAACTGTATTACCTGAGTCACTGCATAAATTGAGGTAGCAAGTTCCACCGAGGAAATACGTAATTCATGTATTTATTATAAAGAATTCACATTTTTCTATGTTTTCGACAACTCGATGATTTAGCGAAATCAACATTGATATTGGTGGCATAACTTTTTTTATTCAATTTATCATTTAATCTCAATAATAATAATAATAATATTCATTTAGCAGTAGCTATTACAAAATCATATATACATTTAGGTGCAAAATATATTTTTTACAATTATATGTTCAAAACGAACTTGTTGTCATTGTTGTTATGGAGCTAGGCAATTTATTGAATGCGTTATCCTTCCTAAAATATACTAGTCCTACGTTTAGAAAGCTTACAAACTTTCATGTAGAAATTGTCAGTATTTCTTGTATTATAACTGTGCACATCACTGACACATGTTACATTTTTTATTACTCTATATAGGAACAATTTGTTTTTAACTTTAAATATAAATATAGGTAGCAAAAACTATTCTCTGTTAAACTGACATAAGTTTTAAACAATTGAGTATGATTTGGATTGGAATATATAACTTCTTTTGTAACTTTTTACACTTCTTCTTCAACTGTTGAGTTTTTTCTTTACTCAGTCCCAATAACAGTGTGGAACAATATTCAAAGTGTGGCATTATTATTGACTTGACGATCAATAACTGGATATATGTCGTCAATATTTTTCGAATTCTTTTGAGAAAGTTGATTTTCTTGGAGATTTTAGACGATATGAAGTCGACATGATCATTGAAACTCAATTTGTTATCTAACATAATGTCTAAGTATTTAACAGTGTTTTACCCTTTCAATGTTCAATTTTAATACTCATATTTCCTTTATTATTTACCTTAGGACTTTAACTTGTAACAAAAACTATAAATTCAGACTTTCTTATATTCAGCGATAAACTGATCGCTTAGCTTAGCCACTCATTTATTGCTGCCATTCGTCCAGTCTGTCATAGTCTGGATATTTTTACCACTAACATAAGTCATTGTATCATCTGCGAACAATCGTATAGAGCATTTTTTTTACATGCAAAAAAATATCATTAATCTATAAGGAGAATAGCAGAGGACCTAAGACCGTATCCTGAGGTACTCCAAAATCAACTCCAATGCTGTCCGAAATAATACCATTGAACTTGACCGAATCATAACCGACCTTGTTTATTAAGTATTATTATTAAGTATTAACAACAATAATTATTTACAAGGCCCGCGCAAAAAAATGTTGCAATGGGATTAAAAATATGTGATTTCTTCATTGATAAGGCAAAATATCAACTATTTCATATGCTGTGAAGACACGGTACTTTACTGAATCTGAGCACGATATGTATATACGGTTTAGACGCATGACTAGGTCAGTGGTTTCCAACCTTTTTATAGCTCCGCCCCACTTAAAAAAAATTGTTGCGCCCTCTTAATTTTGCTCAACAATCAACAATTTTCAAAAATAATTATTTATCATCAGAAATAATAATTTTAAATGTAATAAAAACAAATCTTACAAAAATACAAAAAATATATACCTATATATTGTTAATACATTATAAAATTTCAATACGACGGTTAAGCTTGTTTTTCAGCACAAATTTCCTCAAACCGTTGCATCATTCAAAAAATCGCAGTTCTCAGTTCCTTTTCAATCACTAAGCGATATCAATACTTTGTTTGCAGCATTTGTACCCGAAAAATTGGCGACGAGGATTGCGGATTACGTATACCTATTTTGCTGATTCGTTTTGAATGCCCCCCTTGCAACAATCTCGCGCACCTCTAGGGTGGGGCGCACCACAGGTTGAAGACCACTGACTTAGGTGAAGATTTATATCTATATAAATTCAATAAAATTAATCAATCATTTTAGAGTTCCTATGAAAATGTAGAATAGTCAAAAATCAACTGTGAAACCTGCTCTTTTCAGATTAAACATACTCCGTTACAAAATGTTTTACTACACCTATGTGTAAACATGATATATGTATATCATATAGTGATATAAAATATTCAATTTATATTTGACATATTGTCCACACTTTGGTGTTTTCAAGTTGAGAGGAAAAGAAACCTTATAACCCTATATGAGTACCAAACTCTTATTCAGATATCCATGAAAAATATCCCTTGAATTGTCTTCAAACTCTAACAAAATTACATATATATATATATATATATATATATATATATATATATATATATATATATATATATATATATATATATATATATATATATATATATATATATATATATATATATATATATATATATATATATATATATATATATATATATATATATATAAAATGAAATTTTTTTTTGTGCTTATGGCACTGAATGAAATATTTAAGAAAATGAACACTAGAACATTCATTTGAAAAATTGAAATTCATTAAGAGAATGTTATAGTAGAGCTAGATATGTGAACGTGTACGATGTGATGTCTCCATTATCCTTCAAGGGATAAATGTTAGAGAAATATTGAAATCGATGCCGCACCTGATGGAAGTGCGAGACATATATGTTTCGTTCTGCAAGGAACTCGTCAGTCGCACCACGTCAATCGAAGTGAGGCAACGATTTCAACCTCCAAGCATCTTCTTGTGACTTCAAGTAGAAGATCGTACAGTAATGAATACTCTGCAATTAATTATTAAATACAATATATATATTAAATAATATATTAAATATATTATTTGCAATACGGGTATAGAAGATATGTGAAATTTCGATGCTTGGTGTGTCTGTAATCTGAGAGAGGTGTTTTCTACTGATTTCTATAGATGTAATTGCAGAGTATTCATTACTGTACGATCTTCCACTTGAAGTCACAAGAAGATGCTTGGAGGTTGAAATCGTTGCCTCACTTCGATCGACGTGGTGCGACTGACGGGTTCCTTGCAGAACGAAACATATATGTCTCGCACTTCCATCAGGTGCAGCATCGATTTCAATATTCCTCTGACATTTATCCCTTGAAGGATGATGGAGACATCACATCGTACACGTTCACATATCTAGCTCTACTATAACATTCTCTTAATCAATTTCAATTTTTCAAATGAATGTTCTAGTGTTCATTTTCTTAATATATATATATATATATATATATATATATATATATATATATATATATATATATATATATATATATATATATATATATATATATATATATATATATATATATATATATATATATATATATATATATATATATATATATATATATATATATATATATATATATATATATATATATATATATATATATATATATATATATATATATATATATATATATATATATATATATATATTATATATATATAATATATATATATATAACGCATATGTACGAGTATTTGTACCATGAATAAAAATGTACCTATTTGAAAAAATTATTCTAATACTATAAAATGTAAGTTAACACATCTTCGACCAAACTATTTTAAGTCGTAAAACTTAAAATTAAAATTGAGAGGTTAATGTACGAATTATTTTATTGGTACATTCTCCATCTTCCATTCAAGAAATGTGTCAATTGTCCTTGTTGAACATAGGATATAGCTTGAAGAACAAGTTATCGACATACTGTAGATATATTTTAGAGAAGAGATTTGTCGTCTGGCTCCAGTGGACACATGAATATTGAACATGTTGCGATAGAATTGTATAATTGGAAGTGGAATAGCCCGAATATAGAAAACTGTGGGAACACATCTGATATCGTCTAACTAGACGCACAGTGTACTGTAATAATTCTGTCTTTCGTTCCTATCTTATACTATCACGCACTCTGCTATTAGTTGAAAATGTGTGGAGTTACTTATTGTTATCTAACTCCATTTATTCTCAAACCAAACGTGAAATTATCTTATCGTAAGTGGCCCTTTAATTGGGAAACGACCGATTCTCGTATAGGGAAGACACAAAGAATTAATTGGTGGTAATACAATCGGTCGATAATTAACTTCAATTTGAATTTCAGAAATGAGGCAATAAATAAATAGAATGTGTACTTACATAAAATTCATAAAATACTCTTCTTGTTGCGTCGCTTACAAGGAATGGATGAATAATAAATGGATTAAAACGTTCATTGCGAATTCACTATTTGATTTAAGCATTTTTAATGCCATGCATTTTATTGATACTGCATACTTTGCATGATGTAAAGGATGTTTTTTTTAGAGGTATAGAACTTTGAATTGCAATGAAACAACGATAGACCATTCGATTGACAAGAATTTTTTTTTAGTCAAAAGATAATATTGTGGCATTACATTTTAAATATGGTTTCTGGCATATGACCGCCACGGCTGGCTCGGATGTAGTCCAATTTCCGATGACTTTTTCCAACATTTGTGGCCGTATATCGGCAATAACACGGCGAATATTGTCTTCCAAATGGTCAAGCGTTTGTGGCTTATCCACATAGACCAATGACTCTATATACAGAAAGTAGTCTAGCGGTGTTAAATCACAAGATCTTGGGGGCCAATTCACAGGTCCAAAACGAGAAAATAGGCGGTCACCAAACGTGTCAATAAATCGATTGTGGCACGAGCTGAGTGACATGTTGCGCCGTCTTGTTGAAACCACAGCTCCTGGACATCATGGTTGTTCAATTCAGGAATGAAAAAGTTAGTAATCATGGCCCTATACCGATCACCATTGACTGTAACATTCTGGCCATCATCGTTTTTGAAGAAGTACGGACCAATGATTCCACTAGCCCATAAAGCGCACCAAACAGTCAGTTTTTCTGGATGTAACGGTGTTTTGACATTCACTTGGGGATTATCTTCACTCCAAATGCGGCAGTTTTGTTTGTTGACGTAGCCATTCAACCAGAAGTGCGCTTCGTCGCTAAACAAAATTTGCGCGATACGTATTCCGCACAGAACCATTATTTTCGAAATAAAATTGCACAATTTGCAAGTATCGTCCAGGCGTGAGTCTATTCATGATAAATTGCCAAACCAAACTGAGAATAAATCAATTCTCAGCTGTTAAATCGGTGGCCATCTTCAACAGTAATGCCAACTTAAAGTTTTATACCTCTAAAAAAACACCCGTTATTTTGCTCGTGAACCATTCGATTATATCGTGAATCGTAATAAAATTGATAGAAGTGTCGAATCCAGGAATTCAGGAGTAACTTTGGACACAAAATCAAATTTTGCTACTCACATCAGAAAGATTGTTTCAAGTTCTTACAAAACATCAGATTCTGTAATAAGAAATTTAAAATAAACCTCTCAATCTCAAACATGTATGCTCCTTTGAATTACCTTCTTTAAACAACCCAAACTAGAATATGTTTATCTCCTTTGAATCCAGGGTACGTGTGTTATACACACTTATAACACATGTGTATATAACACGTGTATATGTATGAGATATCTTGAATCCTTGAAGACTTTTTTTGAAATAATTATGGTTTTGTTTTGACGATGTTATCCAGATTGAGATATATAACTCATAAGTCACTGACTAAGAGATTTAAACACTTGTTCCAGCACTTGAAACACGTAGGAAATATTTGGGAATAATATTTCTGTACATTGATTAGGGTTTCTTGTTGATTGATCTTTTTTTCTCTCCTTAGTAACTTTCCGTGTTCTACGATTATCTAGGCAAAAACTAAAAATTTTTATCCACCTCTGACTGTACACTAATGTTCTTAGTGTATTTATGTTCACTTCATGAAATTTGTGGTGACACCAAGCATGCTTGCGTGCCTGGTGATATCAGACGAGCTTTTTTAAATATTAAGTTCAGCTATAAGATACTAGTTTTTCGTGTAGCTTTGTGAGTGAGTATCAATGTCAGTTTTCCAACAGAGTTCTATCGTTCAAAAGTATTGTTTGTAAGTTGTTTCTAGTTTATTTTACATAACTTGTAAATTTTATTGTGTTTTCCTCAACTAGTAATTCGCTCAAGATGTTGAGTTGTTAAGATGTTAAGTGGTATATTTTTGAATAAATAAATGAATTCATATTTCACACCACTAATCCTTTTACATTCATTTCAAATTAATAGTTCAAATGCACTTGTGCTTTGAACTTATAATTAACCCAAATGAACTTTTCTTCCAAAAATTTTAGTTGGCCTCCTCTGGAAAAAATTTCTCCTGAAAATGCATAAAATTTTAATTTTCTCACATTTATTTGAATATGAAATAAATGTTTTTATTCTATCCACTCTTATATGAATTGGAGCTCTATTTGTTGGTGAGCGCTTCGGTAATCGTCTTATTAGCTTTTTCACTGAAAAATATGAAGATACCAACATAAGTATGTCATTTATAAACGATGTTGATAAATTTCATATAATAATATATTCTCAGTAACAGTTGAGTTTAATATCTATATTGATAGTATTTAGACAGCTAGAGTTTCCATTGTACTCTGTAAAGTACAAATTGACGATCGACAATTCAAAAAAAAATACGAACACATAAGCTATTTATTTCTGTACATAAAAATTGAAAACCATTGAACAAAGTGTATTTGTTCTATTGAAAAGTGACGTATCTGAAAGCTCTCTTGTTTCGTGCGTACCTTTTGTGCATTGTGGAAGATGTCAGGATGAATAAAGTTTAAGAGTACAGACGTTATTCTGAAAAACACTCGATTCGGAAGTTGAAAGCTTCCATTCAATTTTTTGTTTGCCATTTCAGTCCCGAAACCTCTAGGATAGATAAGATTTCATTTACTGGTTGCATGTCTTTTGATTTTCATGATATAGTTCGAAATGAATGCATAGATTTTCAGGAAAAACATAATAGAAAACCCGAAAAAACTGTATGAATCTGTTAAACAAAATAATTTATATCGAACCCAAATACCTATAACGTTTTTGATTGTTTTCTTGTCGTTTTATATTTTCATTAAAAATAAATTCTATCAGTATTAGATTTATCAGTTGTAATTCATATCACAAACTCTTTCTTTTATTATTGAACTTTAAAATTTGAGAGTAGAAAATTGAAACTTTTGAATTTTTGTACTACCAATTTCGTTTTTGGTATCTGTTGTTCTTCCTCTTTTATAATTATGACCTGTCCTGTAAAACAGTGTATGTTATATAGATAAATAAATGAATGAATGAATAAATAAATGAATGAATAAACAAATAAATAAATGAATGAATAAATAAATGAATAAATAAATGAATAAATGAATGAATAAATAAATGAATAAATAAATAAATAGATGAATGAATCAATGAATAAATGAATAAATAAATAAATAAATAATAAATGAATGAATAAATAAATAAATGAATATAATGAATGAATAAAAATAAGTAAATAAATAAATAAATAAATAAATGAATAAATGAATATTTAGAATGAAATTTTTCAATGAATTTTCTAATTTTTTCGAAATTAGAAAAAAATTTATAGCGAAATTTCAATGATGCATTTGTTTCTGTCACCAAGTGTCATTCAATGAAAAGTATTCAGATCAAACTTTGGGAAAGCAATAATTTGCTTTGTTAACGTTAACTAAAAATGAATTTTTATTCTAATATCTTTTTTCTGCTTAATGAAATAGAATAACAAACAGATTATTCAGTTTTCTTTTATAGGCGTGTTCGCCTATAAAAGATTTCGTTCATCTTTTATATTTTGACGATAATCTGGATTGTTCCTTTCTCGTTGATAATATCAAAGTAGTTGACCCTTGAAAAAATTGAAATTATTAAGCTGTTTTTCATGTTTTGAATTTCTTACTCTGCATGTAATGCTGTGTTATTTCCTCTAAAAGGAATTTTCAGTTTTGTTATTTTAAAAATCAAATATTTTTTTCATTCCCTGGACACACAATTCTGTAATTAACTCGAAGCAAGAACGGTCCAACCCATTTTGATGTTAATGCAAAGTCGATGTTTTTGAGTTCATGTGATAAAAATATGTCGGTAGCATATTTCACTTAACGCGCAAATCACTTCATAAACTACATTCCAAAATATCCGGTGTTAATTTGTTGAGGATGCTCAGGTACCTATACTTAATTTGGGCCTTTCAAGATAAGTTACCCTTTCCGAACGAAAAATCATGTCACATTCCGGAACTTTCGACAGAGATTAATGGCCGTATTCTGTGACTTCAAACATTCTCACATTATGGGCTGGAAATAGGAAAGCACATGTGCGATGCGGTAAGTGACACATTTAACAAAGTTTAGCGTTCTACGGAGGGTTGGACCACTCTACACCCTTAAAATAGGACCACCTTTCAGAATTAATAAAAAGGGTGGTTACTCCAGGGACATATAATGTCACAACGAATTTTCTAATTTTCCGGTGCTGCTTTACGATACTACTCTAATGTTCAAACTGGATATCGATGAGAATTTTTTGGTAGTGAAAAGCCGAAAAGTAATTGATTAAATCACTAACAATAATAGGAAAATATATTGGAAATGAATCAATTTGTCTGAACTATTAACGATGAGATTAAAATCTTTAGTATAAGAACGTTGAAAATAAGCCCCAATAAATTTATCTCATTTATATACCGGTTTATATTAATATTATTCTCATTTATATAAAGTGAACAAAAGGAATGATCTGCTAAAAGACAGAATAAAATGAATTACAACAACGATTGTCTGCGAGGGTAATTGGTATTACTCATGGAAATGTAACAAAGGGTACTACTGTCCTTCGGCATGCCGCTATAAATAAAGTGACTTCAAGCATATTTTCAGTGAACCTTATAATACGATAATATATACTTGATTTGTAATATATATATATATATTTATATATATATATGTCTTCCTATATATATATCTATATATGTCTTCCTTTACAGGTGTTTTCTTATAATGTTGATTCCATCTCCATCTCAAGTTTCGTACAACTTGAACTTGGCTACGCCGTTGTGAGGAGAGCCAATACGCTCGAAACGCGTGTCAACGGCTGCTTCCAATTAAGTTGCGGGCTATAACAAGAATTACATTTTTGTCGTTTGTACTTTTTACTGCAAGAAAAATTTTCATTCGTCGTTAACTTTCTCGGTTGAAGACTGCGAAAAGGATAAATAGTCGCCACTAAGGCGATATGTTGAACAAATCTCCAAACCTGGAGAGTTCACGTAGAGGCCTAGCAGTTGAGACTTCCTTTACAGGTGTTTTCTTTTATTGTTGATTCCATCTCCAGGTTCGTACACCTTGAACTTGGCTACGCCGTTCTGAGGAGAGCCAATAAGCTCGAAACACGTGTCAACGGCTGATTCCAATTGAGTTTCGGGCTATACCAAGAATTACATTTTTGTCGTTTGTACTTTTCACCGCAATAAATATATATATATATATATATATATATATATATATATATATATATATATATATATATATATATATATATATGGAATATAATACATATATACGAACATATTTCTATAGTATTATTAGTATTCAGTATTTATAGTATTATATGGAATATAATACTAGAAATATATACTAAAAAAATTTCTAAATCTAGAACCTATTGAATCATATGAGGGGATTCAATGGTATCAATAATGTAACTTATTTCTCAGAAAGTAGGACTCTTAAGAGTAAGGGTTAAGTAAGTATTGAGATATTCAAACGTAAGTTAAAATTGTAAACTTTATATAATGATATAGGTTTGTTGAAACAAAATGTCTGACTTTTCAAAATTTGTAAGTTTTTTAATAGCTTTTGCTAAATAATTATCATTATTATTATTCGAGTTTGGCATCTGCTCAAGTAGTCGAATCTAGATCCGAGTATGCCGCAACGATTTCTCATCTTTATTAACTTGTACCTATTATGTGATTATGTTATAAAATAATGTTAAATCTCTTCTGCGTAGTCCCTCTTGGAACTACGCGTCAATGCACTCTTTATGTTTGCTTCGTTAGATTTAGAATACAATGAAATCAATAAACTACTAGTCATTCATTTAAATCAAGTTGATTTTCATACCTATAGAGAAATAGTTCGAGCAGAACTTCACATACAATAATGAAAGTCTACAGATAGCTTATTTTTGTTTTGAGTCATGTTTCTTGAAATTGTATTCTTATTATTTTTGTCAAACTATTTGCAGTTTCATTCATATGATTTCGATTCCATAGACCTCCATAGTTTGTTGTCGGTCGCAGAGTGCTAATGACTTGACACAAATGTTGTCAACGAAGTTGTCAACAATATTGTTGTCGAAGCGCACTTTAATATTCACTCTCGAAAGTGATATGTTCGTTCTCGTTGACAACATTTAATGTAGACAGCTACCAGAAGTTTTATTTGAAATATTTTGATTATTTGATTAAGAGTCTCAGTATTTACCAGTATGAATGATTCGTGAATCTCAAAACTAGCTACCCTTTTGCCCACCGAGGCGTGATCTGGAGCGTTTATCATGGGACCATCCTTACATATTGCAGACAAATTTCTGTAGTGTTCAAATGAAATGTCTACGAAGTCTCACGTACTTGCACTAATGTTGTCATGAGTAGGAATCTAGAACGCTAGGGAGAGCATATACGTCTTTTCGTCGATAGAGGGAGCTTGAATCAAATAGTGTTGATGATCTCATTCGGATATAGGACCTGTGGGCTTTTGAAACTATCTGTATTCTATTGATTGATTCAATACACTAATGATTGATAATTGATGAAACGATTGTATCGAAATTCGATGATTTTTTCGAAGCGCACTTAATATTCACTCTCGAAAGTTGTGCACGATAGGTTCGTTCTTGTTGACAACATTTGTGTAGACAGCTCCCATAGAGTTTCATTTGAAATATTTTGATTAAGAGTCTCAGTATTTACTAGTATACATATATATATATATATATATATATATATATATATATATATATATATATATATATATATATATATATATATATATATATATAATTGGCACTGAATGAAATAGTTAAGAAAATGAACACTAGAACATTCATTTGAAAAATTGAAATTAATCAAGAGAATGTTATAGTAGAGCTAGATATGTGAACGTGTACGATGTGATGCCTCCATTATCCTTCAAGGGATAAATGTTAGAGAAATATTGAAATCGATGCCACACCTGATGGAAGTGCGAGACATATATGTTTCGTTCTGCAAGGAACTCGTCAGTCGCACGTCCATCGAATAATATTTTTTTTTCAATTTTTCAAATGAATGTTCTAGTGTTCATTTTCTTATATATATATATATATATATATATATATATATATATATAAAATATATATATATATATATATATATATATATATATATATATAAATATATATATATATATATATATATATATATAAAGTATATATATATATATATATATATATATATATATATATATATATATAGAATATATATATATATATATATATATATATATATATATATATATATATATATATATATATATATATATATATATATATATATATATATATATATATATATATATATATATATATATATATATATATATATATATATATATATATAAATCAGTAGCGGATCCAAGCTCTGGATCAAGAAGGGGCATTCCCTAACACTTTCATGATCTAACCTGATGTGATATACTATTTTATGAATAGACAGAACAATGTAATTACATCTAAAATTAACATGTCAAACTTCACATACAATTGACATGCTCATAAAATTCTGAATAGTTATGTGCAATACATTCAGCAAAATAAATTCAAGGTACACACGAGTTCAATTGAATATCCTCAACAAACATTAAATATACTTACATTATGACAGTTGAGATGACATATAATCGATTTAAAACGAATGCACCTCCCTTTATGTACTTTTGGGTCTTCGATCAAACTTCTCGAACTGAATTTTAAGCTTATAAGTGAGATCATTATTCCATCATCCCGCCCACCCCTATGCGGGCCAAGATCCACCGTGGCTGAGGCAAAAAACTGCGAAATTCGATCCCCAGTAATTTTCCAATTTAAATTTAAATATATGACCCTCATCGTCAGGCATTACTCATGGAACTCGGTGCACGATTATGAGGACGTCGCATAAGAAAAGGGCCTCTCTACGGCATGTAACTAGATACGTCCTGTGGTAACCTTTGTGAAACCCTTCTTTCTTCCTGGGGGAGGAACAATCAGAAGAGAAAGGACCCCGACTAGTCATGGGAAAATTATATCCGATGTGCGGGTGAGCTCTGCTACAAAGAAAAATAGTAATGAATATTCAGACAATCTTACCCGCTCAGATGGAGACGCAACGATCTTTGAATCAATTTCTGCATCAGTAACTTCTCGAAATGAGTTTCAAAAGCCCTCAAAGGTACAGTGTTTTCTCGATCATTCACGGTCACATCAAATACAGGTTCAGTATCTTCAAGATATTTGGAAATAACCAAAAATTATAGTCTTCGAAGTTCAATTACATAGTGTCCCTTGATGATTTTCAAAGAGAATATTGATAAAGTTGATTGAATGTTCTCTGATCTCTTGGTGAAACATTGTTTAATATCTCTATATATATATATATAAAAATGAATTGGTGTTCGTTAGTCTCGCTAAAATTCGAGAACGGCTGAACCGATTTGGCTAATTTTGTCTTGAATTATTTGTAAAAGTCCAAAGAAGGTTTAAAAGGTGAATAAGTATGAACATGCTCAGAATTGAATAAAAACAACACTTTTGTTTTTCCTTTGATGTGTCCCCCCGTCTTTCAGAAATCAAATTGATAGAATAGCTTCAAATGAATCTATAATATAAAAATGAATTGCTGTTCTTAACTCTCGCTAAAACTCTAGAGCGGCTGGACCGATTTCGCCAATTAGAATTATTTGAATTGTTCTTGAAGTCTTGAGTTATTCGTTGAAGTCCAGAGAAGATTTAGAAGGTGAATAAATATGAAAATGCTCGGAATTAAGTATGTGTCCCCCGTCGTTCAGAAATCAAATTGAAAGAATAGTTTAAAATGAATAACCAATTAGAATTGTTATATTTCTCTTACTACATATTTATTCTTAGGGGTGTAAGAAATTTTAGCTACAGTTGTTAACTATCTATCAGATTATTTTTATGTAGATTGATAAATCCTAAGGGTTGTCACAAATTGAATTTCTGAAAGCTCCAATAATATTTGACATTTGACAACCAAATAATATATCGATCTATCCTCTACGACATAGAAAGTCTATGTCGATCGATACCTCATACAAAGAGTGCATCCTTCTATCTTAGCTATCTTAGTGAGTGGCGATTACCGCTACGTGCGCGAGAACTTTCTTTACTTCGGTGATCCTTTGTGGTAGTGACATTTCAAGTTATGTGCTCTTTTTTTGTTGACCTTTTGTGATAGTGACAATTTACCTCTAAGTGCGCGAGAACTTTTCTCACTGATTAATTATAATTTACGATGCCGAGGAGAAGACGACCTGTCTTAGGTCGTGGCAGTCAATCAAATGTGTGTGAAACCTAACGATATAATATATTATATAATAAAATAATGAATTAAAACATTTGGATTGAGTTTCACTGAGTGAAACTTAACAACTCTACTTACGAATATGTTCCGGGCGGTTATCCCATTATTAGAGTAATAACTTAATTTCTAAATCAATTTTGAAATTGACGAAATATCAGAATTCATCATTTCTATTTGGAAATTTCTGATTTCAAGTAGAAATTATGCTTTCTGAAATTTCAAAATTATTTCAGAAATTGAGAAGTTCTGATTCAATTTTGAAATAAATTGAAATCAGGAATTTACAATTAGAAATAATGCATATTGATTTTACGTCAATTCAAAAATGAAATCAGAAATTTAGGTATTATTCATCATAAGGGACTAACCACCCGAAACATATGTAGAGTTGATAGTGTTTCAATTTCAATTTATTATTAATATACTGCAACTCAACGGCTGGATCGACTTGAGTGAATTTTTGTATATGCATTCATTCGTTTATCCTGATAGCTTGGAATGTCATGGCAGAACAACGTCTGTCGGGTCCGCTAGTATTAAATAAAAAACACTTGGCTTGGTTTCACAAAATTCATGATGAATACTTGACAATTGTTTCGGGTTATAACTCCATTTTCAAAAGTAATAATACTGAATAATATTTTTCGACTAACATTCCTATATACCTATACATCCTCATCTGCATTAGACTTAAGGGTGATATCGAAGTCTCCGAAGTAGAGGGACACGTCAATATACAGGTAAAAGTATTAAATTAAATCTAAGAATTATCGACTTAAACAAAGAAGGTTTAAATTGAGAAATTAAAGAAAGTACCAATGGTGATAAACTGAAGGTAAGTTGATCATTTAATATTGATTTTTTCTTTCGGCGTGAATCAGAAATTTTCACTTGTTCCAGAAGATCCAGAGTTTTACTCTTCATCTGTGAGTGCAGCAATTTCACTGAGTTTTATCCATGAAATGGTTATTGTGAATGCAATGTGTTGAAAGTCCTGTAGGATTCTTGTGATTTAATATGGAGAATTTATGTTCTTCCATTGTGGTTTTGATGCTTCGTCCCGTTTGGGCTATGTAGTATGCGTCACAATCAGCACAATTAATCTGGTATACACCACTCTTATTCTTTATAGCCTGTTTCTCTTTATTATTAGCTAAAAATGAACCCATTTTTTCTGTTCGTGCTAATAGTTTCAATATTATGCCTTCTCAATCTATTTTCGATTTTATCCGCTAGATTCGTTATGTGATTAATATTGTGGAATTTTTTATTATTACATCTTCTGCATTTATAAATGAAAAATGGATTTCATTATATTATAAGTCGTGTATGGAGCTTTTTAATTATTAATTTGTCAACCATCGATTCCGAGTAACCATTATTTTTGCTAATTGTTCAATTATGGAAACTTTCTGATAGTAATTTTTTCGGAAAAGTGGAATTGAAGCTTAATTTCATGAGACATGCAGAAACTGATAAGAGTATCCGTGCATGTAGGTTTTCTATATATGTTGAATGACAAATTGTTATTTGAATTGGTTATTTCTAAATCTAGAAAACATAATTTATGGGTTGAATTTTCCATTTCTAACGTGAACTGAATAAAGCTGTAAAAGGAATCAAAACGCGTAAAAATTGCTGCAACTGTTTATCAACCTCTCCAGATACAAAAGATAACGTCTACATATATTTTCCAAGAGAAAATATTTTTAATCAATTTATTTTGCAAAAAAAAAAGTTAGATTTTAGATGATCCCTAAAGATTAGATAATATTGATGCTGTTTCTATGAAAACGTAGTCATTTTCAATTCATGTTGAATATTTGAGAACAGTACAAGTATTTATTTCGAAATGAGGTTGATATGCAAAAATCACCAACATAAAATTAATTTAAAAATATAATTGCTAAACAGTATAATAGTTATCCTTTTTCAATCCAATGCAAAACACACGTTCAACCTAAGAGGGAAGCCAAGGAATATGCGATGTTGCTCTATATGATATAATAAAAATACTGAATAATGAAATAAATTTATTGAGAAACATTCTTTACATTGTAGAAATACATTCATTTCAATTGATACAATAATTACAACTACGAAGAATGCTCTCAAAAGGACTGAATTCAGTTTTGAGTATGATCTTCCATTCAGCCCCCGAGCAAAAATATTCGTTCAAACAAAAATATTGGTTAAATTTATATTTACAATAATATACAACTTCATTTGAAGAGAAAAAAAAAAACATTACCTAAGAAATATTAAACATTTGAGACAATTTCACATGGTGAAGAACATTTGTGTTAAAAAAATATAAAAACATATGATACAAAAAATTGATTCATACATTATTGCCTACATTCGAATCATCGAAATACTCTGCTACACTATAGTATGCCTTTGTTGAGAGCAGAGATTTAACTCTCCTCTTAAACAAATGAGCTTTCAGTACTTTCAAACTCGATGGTAAATGGTTGAACATTTTAATACTCTGATAATAGAGGGAGTGCTAAAATTTAGCTGTTTTATGCATAGGAATAAGTAGTACATCCCTGTTCCTTGTTGAATTCTCATGATTATTATTCAATTTCCCCAAAATCAGCCCCACAGCAGAATATTATAAATTAGATGACTATATACAAGACTGTAATACACATTAAAAGTGTAGTTAAAACTACATAGTTAAAACAAGCATAGTTAAAACTGTCTAGTTATATCTGATGTACCGCCGTCAAAAATTTTTTTAACATTTAAAACAAAATGACGGCTGAATATGTCAATCTGAAGGTTCAAAAATTTCCTCGACTGAATTCCAGGTGATATTATCAAGCTTCTCAAGACAAGTTTTCAACTCAAACAGAATAGAGCAGCCGTTATACCTTCAAATTGTCTGTTCCAATTATGTTAACATAATTGTACTTAGTAGTATTGGAAATCCTACAGAAAAGATTTTGAAATCCTAAGATAATTTAATATATAAGTCAACTTATAACTTACTCTGAAAATAAACGAATTTATCTCAAATTGATCAATATATTAATTAATGTCGTTAACCTCTAATTTTTTTTTTGTAAACTGGAAAACAAAGCACCATTCGTTATATTTGTGTTACTTAATCTTACTAATCTAACTAGTATTACTAATCTTTTCGTCATACAATCAGTAACTCCATCAAAATTGTTCTATTAGCGCTTGATTGAATTATTTAATTTTTCTAACATTTTTCGATGAAAATCAAACTTTTTGATGTATTTCTGAATACAATTCAGAAGATGTTATTTAAGCCATGTTGATTGGGAACACTGAACATCAATAATAATGGCAGATTTTGTTATTATTTAATTAATCAAATAAATTCTCAACTGAAGATAGATGATATATCAGAAGGGTGAATGTGTAAAAGCTTATATCAACAGAACAGCATTATTAATTTGGATATATGTATATACCTATATCAGATAAATTGGAGAAGATTATCTTCTCAAGATACTCTATCAATTACCGATAAAATAAAGATGATTCAACAACATTCAGGTTCCTCGATTATATCTATGAACGAAGTGGACTCAAAAATTGGTTGAAAGTTACCAAAAATATACCTTGAGAGTAGTTTTTGTTTCATTTAAATACACTGTTTTATAGGACAAGTCCTGATTACAAAACAACAGATACTAAAACAAAATTGAATATACAATAGTTAATGAGAAATAGTTTTTGTTATGAAATCACAACTAATTAAATAAAATACATTTTTTCTCAATTTTTTGCGGATTATGAGTAGATTTTAAAATTTGACAATTAGGACATAATGTCTTCATATCAGTTTCAATTTCAGTTGAAGACAATTTCGAAAGTCATTTTGATTTTGAATCAACAATAGTGAATAAAAAGCTTGGAGTTTTTCTTTATAATCTGACTGCATCGTGATTCAAACTTAAACTTTCGAGAATTGCAGTTCATAACAATCTTGAATCATTCTGAATAGCTAATCAAATTTAATTCGAAAAGTTTTCTATTTGAGAAACCCACGTCTCGGATGCAGACTGTGAATTCACGAATGCAATCAAACCATTACCTTTCCCACAGATTCACCAGTTAAAGAAAGAAAAGGCCATTGAATATACTTTAACAGTTTAGATATGGACACTTTATCACAAATATTTCCATTTCAGTTAGAAAACTAAAGGGTTCTGTAAATTATATCGAGGCAGGCCGAGGCGGCTGTTTTGACAGAACACAGAACGGCACTCGAACGTTATCGGCCTCTTCTAAGCGCGCTTTCCTAAAAGCTTTTTTAAGTAACCCAAACACATTTTAAGATATTTTTGAGACCGGATACTGATACATTAAGTGAATTAGTGCCGTCCGGGGAAGTGGACCATCGGTTTAATGAGGTAACACTTTCGTCAAGGAAGAAACTGCATCTCGAATTGATGGATATTTCAGGTAGGGGACTTTGAAATTATTTGCGTTTTAGTTAGAACTCTTTAACGCTTAATTAAAAAAAATATAGGAAAATTTCGAAATATTTGTTGATGTATGTAAATATTTTCCAGGAAGGTAATTTGATATTTCACGGAATCTGTAATCCATCATTTGACAAAACTGATTAAATGTTTGATTTATTATTTTTAGAATTTTTTCATATTGTTCACGATGAAACCTTTGTGCAATATGATAATATATATGAACTTTTACACAATATCGAAGGCAATACAGAAAACTGATTATGATAATCTTCCACACGTTTCAATAGCAACCTATATCCATGTATGAATATATATTCTTATACATTAATCATATTGTTTTTTATGTAAAGCAATGCTCTATAAGATCACCTCCAGATGATACAATGTTTCATGTAAATGGTAAAAATATCCAGACTATAACAGAATGGATCAATAGAGACTTGGCATCAATAAATGAATGGGTAAGCGATAACAGTTTATCGCTGAATATGAAGAAGTTTAAAATTATAGTTTGAGGTACAAGTGAAATTCTGAAAAAAAAGGTTACCAAAATATAACTATAAAAATTTAAAACTAGAACATTGCGAGGGCAAAAGTTGTTGAATATTAAGGCATCATGTTGGATGAGAAATTTCAATGATATATGTGTAGTTATCGCTCTTTAAGTCAATAATAATGCCAGATTTTGAATATTGTTTCACTCTGTTATTCGGATTGAGCAAAGAGTGAACTCGGCAGCCACAAAATTACGAACAATTCTGAAAAAATGTAAAAAAAGGCATGTTGAATTGCTTAGAACTAATGTCAGTTAAAGAGTAAATACTTCATATTACATATATATTGACACAAATCAAAAACGAATTGTTTCCATATAAGATAATAAAATTTTTTACATGTGATGTGCACGGTTATAATACAAGCAATGCCGATAGTTTCTACATGCAGCTTTGTAAGCTTTACAAATCTAGTAATACTATATTTATGAAGGATTAAATGGATTCAATGAATTGCCTAGCTCCATAAAAACAATTAGCGACCTAAAGGTATTTTTAAGCGTAAATTAGCAAGTTTTTTTTGAGGAAATAATTAGTGATAATAGACTTGGAACGTAAATATATATTACGGGTATATGAACTTTGTAATAGCTATTGCTGAAAATACAGTTTATCATCTACATCTGATGAAGCTAAAAATTCAGTGTGACATCTACATCTGATGAAGCCACTGTGTTGGCGAAACAATATTGTTATGTTTCAACTTAATTATAGTGAAAATGATAAAACTACTTAGTTTTATTCAATTATGTATTTAGATTTTCATCAAGAATCGGCTCAATCAATTAGTGATTATATTATTCCTTTCAAATCTATAAGTAATGTAAAAATATGAAATGAACGAAAAGAAGGTTAACGTTAAAATTTTTCACGCATCAAAATCCGGAATTTAAATTATGTAGGTCCCCCCAAAAATTTGATTAAACAAGTATAATACATGATGTCAATAAAAAAAATGCACTTTGTCTCTTGTCACATTATTCATTATTATTATTATTATTATTATTATTATTATTATTATTATTATTATTATTATTATTATTATTATTATTATTATTATTATCATCATTATTATTATTATTATTATTATTATTATTATTATTATTATTATTATTATTATTATTATTATTATTATTATTATTATTATTATTATTATTATTATTATTATTATTATTATTATTATCATTATTATCAATTATTATTATTATTATTATTATTACATATAATTAAAAGCAACAAGAGGAAAAAAAAACAGTGATAAGTAGGTACACATTGACAATGAAAATATATGACAAAAACAATTTCTCAAAATGAAAACAAAAATTCATCTACCGCCCTCTTGAACACGTTAACTGACTGAGAGTTCACAACTTCAGCTGGTAAACTGTTCCATACACTGAATACACGATTAGGTAAAAAATTCTGCCGCCTAGATGTATGAAATGATTTCATCTTTAGCTTTGAATTGAGACCACGAAGTCTGTTGCCATCAAGAATGAATAAATGTCCAAAATCTCCAAAATTAAATCTTGAAATTCGAAAAGTAATGATCAAGTCACCACGTAGTCGACGAGCTTCAAATATTGGTAGCAAGACTTAGAGCAAAGCAAGACTTAGAGGGTAATCCGGTCTTTTAAGCTTGAATGATAGTCTAGTAGCCCCACGCTGAATGTTTTCAAGTAGATCTCTGTCCCGCACCAACTCCGGACACCACACAACACCAGAAAGGATATTTTCGCAAACGCTCTTTTGAAAAGGTAAAGTTTACTATTTGCTTTTCTAGTTATGCAAGAAATATGTTCCGACCAACTGAAATTTTCAGTTATTGTGACTCCGAGATCGTTATAAGAATTAACGTTGATTAATTTTTGTCCGTCTATGGAATAATAATATTCATTTAATAGTGTTGCGACTCTAATTTCGTAGCATTACTTTATACTTCTGCAAATAATAATATATTTTTCGTTTTTTTTCGCTCGTTTTTTTCGAACTTTATAACAAGAACTATAGAAATGAAGTCAGTGATGAAAAACCAAGCTTATTTTCATTCTTTCCGAGTAATTTGGCAGAATGGAAATTAGAACAGAGGTTTTTATTGGTTTCACAAATTCATCAGTTAATCGTTATTACAGATTATATCATCCCATATTATAATAGTTTCAAAGTAGATTCGGTTGTGTAGAAAAAGCACACACCCCAATACCGTTTAAATGCCTATTAAAATTTCATAATCAATCATAGAATCGATCGATAATCTGTCCACGTATACAATTCCCAATATGCATTATGAATTTGCTCGTAGTGAATCGAAAACCACGAGAATCCAACTCTAGGTCCCTCTCTCTTTAGTCATGGGAAAGGACCTCACGGTCGTGGGCGTCTAAACACGCACAAAGTGAAAAAATCTAATGAATATTCAGCGGACTTGTCCCTCGGATTGTACTGTGGCGTGTAACAAAACCGAAGACAAAGTGCTACACACGACGGAGACAATCGGGCACACTGGGAGACGGCTTTTAATTTGAATAGCATCTGAGCATTTTAGACTTGAGCCCGATGTTTCTTTCAACCAACAACTTGTTGGATGTTTTGTTGTTTTCTGACATTTTGAAGGGGTAAATTAGCTCTTGCGATCCGTATAAATGATTCGAATATCACTGCTAATTAAGAGGAAGCCTTCTGCCAGATGTATGTGGGAAAATAAATTAGTTATTTGTAACTGATTTTACTGCTATAGGGAGAGAGAATCAACATTGAAGCTTAAAATTAATTGGGAACATTTTACCCCCGAAGAAACACTGAAGTATTCACATAAATATAGAAGAAATCAGCACAAAAAGCCAAACTCCAACTGCTACTGTTTTTCGAACGACATTCGATTTAACTAATCAAGTGATATTTGCTATTGTGTATATTAACACGGCTTCAGAAAATATTTCCATTATAATTGCTTTGTTGATATATATGTTATAGTTGGGACAATCGTTGGTGAATACGAAATCATCAGTTTCAAGATATGTAATACAAAGACATAATATGTTATGAAATTTTTGATAGTTTTTCTAGATTATTCTCAGTCATAAAAAAAATGTGATTAATATCATATCACTGTGATATTGAACTATGATATCATAATATCATAGAACTTTAATAATATCAATATCATAGAACTATAATTGTAATCAATAATATCATATGAACTATGAAAAATATCATAGTCGAAAAACTGGAAATGGAAAATCGAAATATAATCCCTACAAGGAAACGTGATTTTTCAAGCGTTTCGATGTGACTGTCACTCATCATAATGTTGCTAAAAAAATGCGTTGACAAATGAAATTGAAGATGATTATCTATAGCAGGTAGTTGGCGTTACTAGATAAAATCTTTTATTAGCTCAGATTTCAACTGGAAGACAAATACACTTGTTCATTCGGATGACTCTTGTAATTCATTTGCTAATTTGCTTTTCCATTATCAATTTTTCTAGATAAGTTGCACCTTTTGATGAAAACCAATAAACTGGAAACACTTAAAAACGGCAACTTCTTCATACGTGGTATATTTACGATTCTCCGCTGTTGCTGAAGATTGTCGAAAATTCTCACAAAAAAGATGCATAAAATTGTTTTTGACACACTATAAAAACTCACTCTTCAATTTCAATTTGATTTTGCTGTTCTGATGTGAATCAAAAAACACGAAACATATGTGAATGCTAGCTCAATTGCTTGATAATGTCTTGATAATCACCGTCAAAATTAGGACTTTATAATTGATCAATAATAGATAAAAACACGGTTTTCTGTTATAGTAATTATGTATTCATTGATTGTGAACGGGCTGTATATAATCCTCCATGGCCACAAATTTCTAACTTTTTGTCGAACTCATCAACTGATATTGTAGAAACTTATGTGGGAATTGTCTGAAAATCACATGAACATGAACAAGAACAGAGGCTCAGTGACGAGCGGTATAGCGACCCTATACGCTCTCGGTTTAATGGTGATTGTGGGTTCGATTCCCCCGTAATCTTGGACCGTCATGTTTATGGTAAGATTTCAAATCATTAGTGCGTTCGTAGGCATTATTTTTATATTCATTATTTTTAGCGCTCATATGACAATTTGTATCAATTTGACCAATTTGAGAAAGGTTAAAATAATAACCGAAACGTTATTGGAAAAAATTTAACAACATTTTGTTCAAATGTAAAATGGTTCACGAATCAGATAGATATTCAAATATATATATATATATATATATATATATATATATATATATATATATATATATATATATATATATATATATATACTAGCTGACCCGGCGAACTTTGTACGCCCATTTATTTTTATCTGAATATTTTTCAAAAAGCCGGAAAGACATGTTCTACTATTTGTGCAACAGTATCTTGTTTTTAATATTTATCTCGTGTGGAGCCAGGGGCTTACTCACTTACGAGGGACTGCAATACTTCCTGTTATTTCAAATCAGTCGAATAATCAAAAATTCCTATATTAACACGTTTGATGTATTGAAAGTTATTAACCTGTCCGTTCTATAGTTAAACGGCATGTTCCTAATTTCGTATCAAGTACCTGCTTGTTTCATATATCTCATCGTTAGTTATATGAGATATTTGCTGGATATAAGTCAAAAAATGTTAAGAATTTAGTCCATTCCCGGAAATCAATGAATATAGTGGCTCTGGTGACTGTACCGATAGCATCTATTTGAATTGACTCTTCGCGCAATATTTTGTCGCATCAATGGTTATATTTTCTTATCAATAATAATGAAACTTTGCCTTGCAATATTGACACACAACTTTCATTGGTCCAATAGCAACGATTTGCTGTGAACGAATCTATTTCAACGTTATAATTGAATGCAGGTCAATAGAGTTAAACACAACCTTTTCATATTGTTAATTTCGATTCCATCGATTCCGTTCAACTTCATTTCGAACTTCGCGTTGCTCATCAGTTCGACTTGCTCTTTTATATCTTTGACTTGCTGCATTGCGAGTTCTGCTACTTAAGTTTGTACATCTAATACTTTGTACATTATTTTTAAAAACGAAATTTCAACTGTAAATTAAAGAAAACTATGTATTCTACTCTATAATCAAAAATACCACATGCTATATTAGTAAAGTGTATGTTAGTCTATTCAAACTTACCAAACTTTTATATAAAATTGAAGTTTTGATAATATCAGTCGTGATAGCTCTCAACTAACCGTGATGTATGATAAGATATTCAGTTTTTTACATCTTCTTTTTTAGAAATTGAGTATTATTAAATTTTCTAATTTTACACGCAATTCTTTAAATTTTTTCCTGACAATAAGAAACAACAAAAAATATAGTAAAATCGGTCCAGCCGTTCACGAGTGACGGCGTGACGAAGGGAAATAAGGATTCATGTTTATATTTTAGAGATGAATTAGAAATAATATTATATGGTTGTTAAGCATTCTTGAATGAGTGTTCTTGAATTTTCTAATTCCTGAAATTTCTAAACCAACATAAAAAGATTATGTTAGTTATGTTAGTATGGTTAGACAACAGTGATATGAACTTTATTGAATAGCAATAAATTTCAAATTGACTCTACTTTTCTCGCCATAAAAACCATCCTTGGACTTCAACGAACAATTAAAAAAAGATCTATTGGCAAAATTGGTCCAGGCGTTTTTGAGTTATGCGCTTACCAAAACATTTTGCATATTATATTTTATATATATATATATATATATATATATATATATATATATATATATATATATATATATATATATATATATATATATACTTATGATATACGTACCCCATTCCCTGGAATCTTGGAATGTCAATATTTCATTTCGTTATAATTAGTATCACTTACCTCTCCGTAGTATACAAAGCTTCCTTTCGGGTCCTTAGTTGCCATTCAAGATATCTCCTTCAAATCGTACCCCATGTCCAATCAATTAATCATGGCTTCTAATTTCCTCATTATAACATCGCCGTCGTGCAGTCTGAAAGTGATTATTATTTAATCAAATCCAGGGCATTCCGAGCGTGTCGTGCCTTTTAAATTGGGGGCTATCACGGTAGTTCTACGAATATCTGCCAGTTTAATATTCCACACTGTAATGCGAAGGAAATTTTGAGCCAGTGTATCTGCCAATTACGTGAATGGGATAATGCCATGTAGTTTACTTCAATTTTGTCATATTACATATTTTTTCTTCAATATACGTCTTCCTTCGATATATTTGTTGTGGTAGGAAAGGAAAGCGTAATTTTTCTCATTTTACATTAATTATGTTGAAGTTGTATATAAGCTGAGATTTAAGTGAAATTATTAAAATGAAAATATTACACATCAAAAACCTCTGTCTCCAAGATATGTAAAAGAATGAATAACGAGATGGAATTACTTAAAAATCTTCTAAGGGTGAGAAATTCAGTTGATATTTCCGCTTAAACTTCCCAAATTGGAAACGAAATTATTTTTTCCTGAAAAAAATTAGAGTAAGAGAATGATAACGTCAAACTACTCGTCACATAAGTTTGGAGGGATTTTTTAATCAACCTAAATTTTGAAAATGATTTTACTCCACAAATTGTTCTATATGTTCAACATGTACTCCAGCCTTCTACCGCATATTCTTTTATTTTCCTTATATATATATATATATATATATATATATATATATATATATATATATATATATATATATATATATATATATATATATTATTACAAGATGTTAAGTAATTATAAATGATAGTGAAAAATACCTACATCTGACATAAGTGGTTAAACTGACAAAAAACAATACAGAAGTCATTCAATAATCGATTACAAATGCAGGAAAGTTATTTTAAGAATAAGTATGTAGATAATAATGTAAACATGAAAAATATAATAAAGTGACGTTTCTTATGACATAGAACATTATTTGAATTGACGCATAGGTTACGAGTGTTTTCTGTAACTGTTGACAGGACGTCTGCACGTTGGTCTCAGCTATTTTTTCGAATTTAACCATTCTCATCCAACGAGAGTAAGTAGCTATATATGGAACTAAGATTCTCAATGTCTGCTCTTTTGTTGATGTTGTTGGGTATGTTCCTGATATAACACATCTCCAAGAACATTCTTTTATTGTGATTTGTCTCTACTGAGAGAATTTTTGGCTGGTTAAGGTCAAAGTTGTGGTTTAACGAAGACGCATGGCTGGCAAGTACGCATCTTCTCGGCTGCAGACGGATGTCACTGCTGTGAATCGCCATTCTCCTTTTTAACGAGTGGGTCGTCTGACCGATGTACACGGAATGGCAGTCTTTACAATTCACTAGATACACACAATCAGAGATGGACAAAGTTGAAATCTTGTCTTTTAATCTACTGAAGAGTCTATAAACAGAAAATGGGTTATATCTGGCCAATTTTATATTTGGAACATCACTGAGGGCGTGAATTAGTCTTTGTGTCAACCCCCGGATAAAGGGCAGCACAACATACCTCGTGGAATTGGTGTTTTGAGAGATATCATCACCCACAGAAACATTATCCAACGGCCTGGTTTGAGTAATCGTTGGAAGATGCTGAAAACACTTCGTCAAGAAGGATCTGGAGTAGCCATTTTCCAAGAAAATATTGAAGAGTCTAGTTTCAGCAGACTTTAGATATTGAGGATGACAAATTGTTCTAACCCTGTGTACCATTCTCTTTATTAGGTTGATTTTGATTCCTATATATATATATATATATATATATATATATATATATATATATATATATATATATATATATATATATATATATATATAATAATAAAATTTATTGAGAAACATTCCTTACATTGTAAAATGACATTCAATTACATTCAATAATTACAACTAAGAAGAATGCTCACAAAAGGACTGAATTCAGTTTTGAGTCTGATCTTCCATTCAACCCTCGAACAAAAATATTGGTTCAAACAAGAATTATTTTTCAATACAAGTCCAATTTTTATTCACAATAATATAAAACCATGTATATTTGAAAATAAAAGAAAAAAATTACGTCAGAAATATTAAATATTTGACCCAATTTCACATGGTGAGGGACATTCGTGGTAAAAAAAATAAACAAACATATGATAAAAAAAATTGATTCATATATTACTGCCACACTATAGTATGCTTCTGTTAACATCAATGATCTAATTCTCTTCTTAAACAAATGAGCTTTCAGTAATTTCAAATTAGATTGGTTGAATTGGTTGATGGTAAATGGTTGAAGATTTTAATACTTCATAGAGTGAGATTTAAGATTTAATAGACATCGAATTTAGCTGTTTTATGTGTAGGACTAAGTAGCACATCACTGTTCCTTGTTGAATACTCATGATTACTATTCAATTCAATAAACTTATCTTCATTTTCTTTAACATATAGTAAGCATCTATAAATATATAAACAAGGTAGGGTGAGTATGTAATTATTAATGAAGGTAGGTTTACAAGAAGTTCGTTCATGAATATTGAATATTAATCGAAGTATTCGCTTCTGTGTAATAATCACTCCATTTATTTCTGTAGAGCAGCCCCACAGCAGAAAATTATAATTCAGATGACTATATACATTCATAACACAGTTTCTAGGTACATGAAACAGCAATCTGTGTTGTCCATCTCAAATTTCTGTCTACCAATATTCCAAAAAACTTAGTTGATTGGGATGATTATATTGTGTTGTTGCCATATTTAACATTCAAGCTACTTATTCCATTGCCCTTCAGACACATGAAACATGTAGTCATGTTCAAACAGAAAAATTAACACATACAGTTTTGTCAATATTCACCTTTTCAGGCAGCTCGTTTATGAATTATATGAATAGAACAGGTACAAGTACAGAGCCTTGCGCCACCCCAAGATTAGTTGCAAGTCTCTGAGAATAACTCCCCACTATTCTGTCTACTATTGTTCTTCCTTCAAGGTAACTACGTAATCACTCTAGAAAACGCCTCTGGAACCCTAATTGTAGCATTTATTAAGTATAAATTCAAAGGATAGTGAATCAAATGCCGGAGATAAATCATAATATAATAATGGGTAAGTAACCGGAAGCTTATATTACTGTTTTTTTGAAGTTCAGCCAACACTTTCATTGAACGATACAAAGGTTCTGCAAATAAAATTGCGAAATTACTTGTGTATCTATCTATCTGGTCTAGATTATCAAGAAAAACACAAATTACCATAAATCTAATTATTTTTATGTTTCCGAAACTCAACATGAAACCAATTGAAATAAATGTTTACTCCGTTTTCGTGTATAAGGAAGCGATTAGTCACTATATAAGTTACTTGAGTTAGGGTTCAAGAATCCAAGTAAGCAAGAGTGTCTTTGAATATAACCTAAATCTTGGTGAATTTGAAGAAATAATCGTAATCTTAAACATTTTTTCATTTCTTTTTCTAATTCCTTGTTATCTTAGTGACTGTAACATATACCTGTGCCTTTGCTTTCTATGTCTTCCGTCCATTTTAATATTGATTCAATCTTCTTCATTTTTGTTTCGAAGAGATTCGTATTAAAACTTTCAGAATAACGTATGCGATTCATCGATACAGAAGTATTCTTCATATTTTGGTTTCAAAAATATTTGTCTCTCCAAGATAGCCAAAAATATCTGAAGTTAAAACTGAGGATATTGTCTTAGATGAGAATCTAAGACAAAATCATGGTACACTTAATTAATGGTACACTTAAGAGTATAAAACTTTTCTGAAATGAGTTCACGGAGTCTCAATTGAGATTCCTATAATATAACAATGATAATAATAATAATGTTAATAATAATAATAATAATAATAATAATAATAATAATAATAATAATAATAATAATAATAATAATAATAATAATAATAATAATAATAATAATAATAATAATAATAATAATAATAATAATAATAATAATAATAATAATAATAATAATAATAATAATAATAATAATAATAATAATAATAATAATAAATTGTCTTTATTGCCAAATTGTACAAAAATAGAGGCGAAGTCTAGCTAAAAGCTACTCCACTTAACATCTATATATAAAAATAATACATGAAATGGATAATAAATTAATAGCGAAAGGAAGCAAAAATTAATCACAGAAACAATACGTTCAAAGAGAAACAAAACATAACATTATAAATAAATAATTAAATAAAATAACAGAAACGTAATTCCAAACAAAAAATAATCATAAAAAAAATTTATACAACTTCAAAGGACGCAAAAATCAACTCTGATTGCTGAGAAGAAATGCCTTATACATATGTACGCTTAAATCTAGCCAAACCTCCAGTTTTAACGTCCAACGGAATGGAGTTGTAGACATGAACAGCATTGAAGGAGAAACATTTACATTTTGATATAAGGTAAGAATTGAATTATTAAGAAAATACTAACAAAATGAAAGTTTTTATAGAATTTTACTTTCCGAAACAAATGCAAACATTTGTCAGGAATCGATACATTGAACATTTTATGGTTCTATGAGCTTCCTTATCAGAAATTTGACAAATAAGAATAATATTTTCATTTCTCCAAAAATTCAGAATAAAATCGCAAAATACTAACGCCAGTTAATTGAGTCCTATAAAGTCATAAAGCATCGTTAAATTGCTCATTCAGAACTTCTAATATATCAATTAATGTCCTTTTTTGAAGAAATAAATGCTTTTATATCTATTGGTCCAATAATTTGTGCATGAAAGGTTTCTACTCGTCACATTCATCCTAACGACAAATTCAACCATAGCTCCTCATGTTTTTACGATGTTATTAGACTGATGTCGTTAAAGTCTGCAGAAGAGCTTGCCGGCGCCGGAAAATTCCCAACTTGAACGATTTCAAAAATGATCCTCATAACTGAATTCTGAAACGCGTTTAATGCAAGCACCGTTGATGGGGAAGCCTGTTATCGAAAAGCGATCTGTATTGAATAGCTGGGGAATTGTTTCAGTCGCCACTTGAGAAATAAAGTTTAATACGACTTTCTGGACGTCGGGAAAATTTTGCTCTAGTTTATGGAAGTATTTATAGTTCAAAAAAATTGAGCGAAGTTATTATAATATCAGTTATATTGGCTATTGAACAAATAAAAGTTATACTGATGATCAGATTTTTGTTCCTCACACAAATTTCTCAAGTTACAGTTTTCAATTATAGCAATTTTTTAATATCATCTGCTCGTAAGGAGGTGGGCATAGCACTATTCCCGCTTTGGGATTTTTTCATTTTCATTTCAAAGCGTTCTAATGAGCGCTAATTCACTGGTCAACAAATTTTGTAATTTTTTTTTGTCGCATGAAAATTTATATCAAATTTTCAATATACTAGGGTCACCAAACAATAATATTTCAATGAAAAAAATGTACACATCATGTTTTCTTGTGACATCAAAACATATATTTTCGTAAAAAGTACAAAATTCAGCCACACTTACTGAATTATTTCCTAATATCTTATAGATACTTATGATTTTCTTAAATATTTGGCTTCCAGTAGTTCCCTTTTAAGTCTCCAACAATAGTCTGCTACCCTTCCTGGGCTCCATTTCCCTTGATAACGCTTCTCCATTAAGGAAATGTCTTGATGGAACCTCTCACCTTGTTCATCACTCACAGCACCCAAATTTGACGGAAAGAAATCCAGATGAGAGTCCAGCATATGTATTTCCAAGGACAGATTACACCCCAAAGCTTTAAATGATATCATAAGTTCATTCATTACAATTTTCCGTTTCATGGTTACCTATAAAATTTTGAACATTCACAAAACATTTCCATACAAGTTTTTCCTGATCATTCAGTTTTTCATCAAAGCTCTTATCCTTCATCAATTTCCGTATTTGTGGGCCTACAAATATTCCCTCTTTGGTTTTCGCGACTTTAAATTTTTAAAGTGAAAATTTTTAAAATTCAAAAGTAAAATTTAAAAAAAAAATTTTTCACGAGAAAGTAAATTCCAGTCGTTTAATCTAGACCCTAAAAGCTCAGTCTGTTTTTAAGACAGATTCAAATCACGTACTAAATCGTTTAAATCACGGTTCTTTTGAAGTTGAAGGTTCATAACTTGGGTCACTATCTTCAGATACCTTATAATGCTGACTGAGAACAAATTCCGGACTAGAATTCTCACTTTTTGATCGATTTGGAGTCACTTTTTGATCGATTTGGAGGCATCGGCACAGGCAGTTCGGCACTATGTAGGATGGGTCTCTTGGCCGAAGATAAGTTTTGGATACGGAATAGTGTGTTTGGATTTGGTAGTAATACCTTTTGTTTGAGTCAAACGAAAATAACAATCACTTACATGATCCTTTGGTTCCGTCCAAATCATTGGTATAGCAAATGACAAATGTCTAGGTTCTTTTTTCGCCCAACCTAAAAGGAGCCTCACACACGTTACACAACATTTATGTGGAACCAAGGATTTGTCTTGATTCCTAGCAGGAAAACCAAAATAGTCTAAACAGCACTGTTCAATTAGTGATGTGAAATTTCGACGCTGAGATGTAAAAGTTAATTCTCCACACAATAAAAAAAATTGTCCGGGTTGTTCAAACACTTTCGTGGCATATTTACGATCTAACTAATGTAAATAAAATGTAATTTAGCAAACACAATAGTTACACAGTCGACAAAATGCAGTTATGTAAACAAAGAAACGTACATGAGGTCAGAAATGAATATGTAACTGTCACAAGAAAACTGGATGTGATAGAAACAAAACTGTTACATATTTTCAATGAGGGTACGCCAACATAAATAAAAATCATAACAAAGTTCATGTGACAAAAATAGTGTTTACCAGTGTTACTTTTTATAAGCACTATGTGTTTGAACGAAAGTTGGATCTGCAGTTTGACACCGATTCAGAAGGACACGGTGGGGATTAAACCTTCCAGCATCAGTAGGCTGATAACGTTAGGGTCACTACACCGTTCGTCTACTAAGGTTCATATCAAACACAAAGTTCATCTATTGAATAAATAACACTATAGTAAAGTGTTGAAAATTCTTGAATAAATAACGCTTAACCGCAGACTTCTCCAGTCTAGCATTTGAAAATGGGATAACTCCCTGAAACAATTGTGGAGCAATTCACTAAAATTTCTGTGAAACCGGGCCACGTGTTTTTTATTCAACAATGTGACCACCAAGAGATCAGCGAAAAATTAATCAACTTTATAAAGTTCATACTTTATGTGCCATATATAAGTTTAGTTTATCACTTATATACATAGTAACCAATGGCCTAGGTAATGAAACCTATAGTGACATTTTCAATTATTCGCTTTTTGAGTCTATCCGACTTCAGCAATAGAACAGTTACAGATTCAATAGATATTGAAATACGTTTTGAATCGGCCTTATTTAGGATATAAGTTTTCCATTATTTTTATCAATAGTTTGTCATATTTCAAAATTGCTCAATGAGTTTTTCTATGTTCAAGAAGCTCTGTTTGAAGCTTTTCTTTTTTTTTCTACACGACCTTTGTATAATCTCAACAAACATTGACGGTTTTTTTTTCATTTTTTAAGATTTCCCTCTTTTAATAGCTTGTGTTTATGAGGACGCAGAACAGAAACGAAGTTTGTTCGAATGACTGGTTTCGGTTTGTTACTAGGTCTACTTCCTAAACGATTAATTTTATCAACTTCTTTTTATGTTTTTTTGTGAAGTTTGTGCTTTGTGGGTGCTATGTTCTCTTCGATCTTGATTAACCACATTTTGTTCTTCTTTAAATGAATATAATAGGAGATTAATATTAAAGATTGGAAATTTCTAAACCAGCAATGGACATTTCAACAAGCTTCATAGTGGCAGATCATGAAGCCATATGAAAAAATATTTTGAATATTTATTATATTATGCTTATAAATATATATTATATAGATACGGGTTTATATTATTTCAAAAAAAACTTGTTTTTACCCTCGAGCAACTCATGTTCAATCAATAGTTAATAGTTACATCTACCTTTTCAGATTCTAATGTTATAAATTGTTTTAAACCAAGTAAGCCTACTATTACACTACTGTTCTCTCTTCTCTGAGGACAACTTTTGCTTTTCACCTACTCTTCTTTGACTTGCAGAATACAGTTTCCGTTTCTTGATTTGTCTTGATTTCTCTTCCATTTCGTCCATAACACTTTGTAAGATAAAACCCCTCATTTCAGTAGTTTGCTGTTGCATATTAATTTCCATGCAATAATCCAATGAACCTAAGAAACACGTATCCATCCAATATCAACTTCCATGTAATGATAGAAAAAGAACCTGCTTCCATAATTAGCTACATTATTTGTTTTGCCATACTCACAAGAGTAAATTTTGTGGACTATTCCAAGTCAGATTTCGATGAATAATACCCATGCCTTCAGCGGGTCTCGAACCCGAGTTCTACCACCCCATAGTCGGGTTTTCTACTGACCAAGCTACGGAGACTAGCATAATTGTTAATAAAGATTAACAAAATAAGTGTTGATATATAATAGACGAAATAATAGAAATAAAAAGTTATTAATCAAAATACTTAGCTACATTCCACAACCATTAAATTTGAAATTTAAAATTTAAAATTAATTTCATCATTAAATACATTCGAAACAGCGTTTATATTTAGATAACAAAGGAAAATTTAGCTACTGTGAAATTAATGCATGAAGTTTATGATCCTGATATCAATAAAAAGATTTGAAAAAATATCATGAATAAATTTTCAATTTATCAAGGATTAATCATTCAACAATTAATTTTCAAGAAACTAGTATGTCAAGTCCAATTAACAATTTTCGCATATTCTTGTAAAAAATTCTGTGAACTTTTCTAAAATTTCAAGAATTTTGTTCCTCTTAGTTGTTGAGGTATTGTTTTAATTATGTATATATATTTTTTATTATAGAATAGCGTATATGTGTATAGAATAATATGTGTATGTATCTATATACAAGTCACAAAAATATTGTAGAAGTTATTAATAAGTGTAAAATCAGTAGCTAAAATAGCCGCATTATTTTCGGAGAGAATAACAAAAAGTATAATTACTCTGGTATTTCAGTAGAACATTCGAGGTATTTTAAGTGAATCTGTTTCTTTACCAGCAACAAATGAAAGAATTCGCCACTCCCTACTCACAACAAAAGTGATACCATAAATCTGGCCATGTCCAATAAGCTAATACCTGCAAGTCGAATGAAATTCAGACTGTATACGTTCTGAATTCCGATAGCCCCAAACTACAATTTCGCGCTGTAACACCCACTCGACCTTTTGTTCTTACGATTTCATTACAAAAGTAATTTATAATATTCTTCCATGCCTGGATATTTTGTCGGAGACAAGTCCTTTGGCGAGACACACGCTGCAATATGAGTTACTGCTTGAAATAATCTAAAATAATATTGAATTTCGTGTGTGCGTTGTAAGCAGGCTGCCGAATGGTGGCTGGAATTTCGGCTTCATTAAAATAAGTTATGACTTTCAGATGAATATGCAAAGTATGATTCGGAATTAGCCTTATTTCCACAAAGGCAGGAATCGTTGAAGAAATTGAATATTGGCAGTTGAAGGAACTGCCAATATGACTGAAACTTAGAACTTTTGATATTGAAATTTAAAATGTCATAATGGTTGAATTGAAAATATCAACATAATCTGATTTTCAGTATTGATCTATTGATAATCTGAGCAACAACTATATGCATTTTTATATGGCTTTTCATCATTCAAATATATTACGGGCTGTACAAGATCATGACAAATATATAAGTAATGGGTGTTTATTTTAGAGGTATAGAACTTTAAGTTGGCATTACTGTAGAAGATGGCGACCGATTTGATAGCTGAGAAGCGATTTATTCTCAATTTTGTTTGGCAATTCATCATGAATAGACTCACGCCTGAACAACGCTTGCAAATAGTACAATTTTATTTCTAAAATAATGGTTCTGTGCGGAGTACGTATCGCGCATTACGTCCATTTTATCCACATGCGCACTTCTGGTTGAATGGCTACCTCCACAAACAAAACTGCCGCATTTGGAGTGAAGATAATCCTCAAGTGTAGGTCAAAACACCGTTACATCCAGAAAAAATGACTGTTTGGTGCGCTTCATGGGCTGGTGGAATCATTGATCCGTACTTCTTGAAAAACGATAATGGCCAGAACGTTACAGTCAATGGTGATCGGTATAAACCATGAATACTAACTTTCTCATTCCTGAATTGAACAACCGTGATGTCCAGGAGCTGTGGTTTCAACAAGACGGCGCAACATGTTACACAGCTCGTACCACAATCGATTTATTGAAAGAGACGTTTGGTGATCGCCTAACTTCACGCTTTGGACCTGTGAATTGGCCTCCAAGATCTTGTGATTTAACACCGCTAGACTATTTTCTGTATGTCTTGGGGCTATGTAGAGTCATTCGTCTATGCGGATAAGCCACAAACGCTTGACCATTTGGAAGACAATATTCGCCGTGTTATTGCCGATTTACGGCCACAAATGTTGGAAAAAGTCACCGAAAATTGGACGTCCAGATTGGACTACATCCGAACCAGCCATGGCGGTCATATGCCAGAAATCATATTTTAAATGTAATGCCATAAGAATATCTTTCGAATAAAAAAAAATTCTTGTCAATCGAATGATCCATCGTTGCTTTAAAACTCACAGGGAACTGTCTACACAAATATTGTCTACGAGAACGAGACTATCACTTTCGAAAGTGAATATTATGTGCGCTTCGAAAAAATCATCGATCTTGTTGAATGATTATAAGATACAATTGTTTCATCATTATTATGAATCATCAGTCCGTATTTAATGCATCAATCAAGAACTTTCAAAACGTCCACAGTTCCTTTATCCGAATGAGGGGAAAACACCAGTTCGTGAAAATTCACGTGATCTCCCTCTATCGAAGAAAAGACGAATAAACTCCAACTAGCGTTCTATATTCCTACTCATGAGAACATTATGTTTTAAGTTGTCATTGAAAACACGATTTTCAATTTGGTAAACATGGTGTTCGAATGAAATGTCCACGAAGCTTCACGTACTCGCGTGAATAATGTGATGTATTAATGATAATATGTTGTCATGAGTAGGAATCTAGAACACTAGGGAAAGTTTTTACGTCTTTTCTCCGATAGAGGGAATTTTCACAAAGTGTTTTTTTCTCCTTATTCAGGATATAGAACCTGTGGGCGTTTTGAAAGTCATCGGTTCTTGATTGACTGATTAAATACGGACTGATGATTCATAATAATGATGAAACAATTGAATCCTATTATCATTCAACAAGATTGATGATTTAGATATCATGTGATTGGTAATGAACAGAGCTTTCAAGACTAAAAAACAAAACAATTACTCATGACGCGTTATTCGAAGTTCTAGATCTGACGAAGAAGTAGTACTTCAAAATGAGTACGTAATACCCACACTCTTACCATCATGTTCACTTTCGAAGCAAACATTTCTCCTTTCTCTGTATTAAGAGCATAAACCCAGACATGTCCTATTCCTAAATTATGCTTTCCCTGGAATTACTTATCGAGTTGAATAGGAAAATTTGAAAGACACGTGAAATAGACAAGAAGTTGTAGATACCAAATGAATCATGAATTGGTTTTGAAATTTCGAGAAAAATTTTATATTTTTATGTTTGAACTTTACTTCCACATTTTCATACTCTATACTATGTCTTTGGATGTATTGGAAGTAGAAAAACACTATGTCAAACGGTTGTTTCTGGAGATGGTACACATCAACAACGTTTAGAAATCGATGAAAAAAAGATCAGATATCAAGAACTAAACCGAAATAACGTCCAACATACTTGGGAGTACTCTTACGTACTAAGTTTAGATGATACCTAACAAACCACCAAAGAATAAACAGAGAAGAAATCTGCCCTCTGTTCATTCATTGTCGGCTATTAACCTCACTTTGTACTCATAACTCCCCTTGATTATCTTTTGTATCCAATCGAAAGAGTTGAAAATATTCATGCTTCTGAATTCTAATTTCAGATGTGCGATGTTTGTTTCAGATATTAATATCATAATCGGCATAGCAAATTTCGGTATTTGTAGGCAATGAAATTCGATAAAATTTGAAGAACTTTTGAAAACAGGAAGTTTGTATGAAATACCGCAATGAATGTATGTGTTACATTTCTTGAAAAAATTCCTGGACACACATTAGGCAACTCCTTCTCTGAAAAAATTCAACACGCATATAATGAGCTTCGAACAAGAGAAAAACGATTTTTAGGCTCTGTATAAATCAAAATTTTAACGGCTATGTGAGTCTGGAAGACAGCACAGTCAATTATCAAGCGGGAAATTAGAAAACTTTATGGAAAACATACCTCGATGCATCCTTCGGTTTATTTTGATTTAGAGTTTCGTTGGAATATTTCTCAATGTCAGATGCCATCTTCTCAACTTCTGAATTTAGGTAGTTAAGGGCATCCAACCGCCCACTGAAAGCAGTAATTTGATATTTTGAAATCAGGCATTATCACTTTATTTATTTGGTATTTAAAGTGGGTAGCTCCTATTTAATAAATGGGTTTGGAAACTGTCAAGATATAATGTGTGGTAAAAGATGTTACCTACCACATATATCTAGTGCAGCAGGAGAAATTTAAATGTATGTAAGTAGGTAGATACCATAAAACTGAATCACAGAAGGCTTTAGCTTTCGGTTACAAATATATGAGATACCTCAAACGAAATAAGTTCAATAATTTCAAATAATTGTCACTTGAATTCTTCACGTTCTCTAAAAGAACTAAATGAACTGATATTTATATATATATATATATATATATATATATATATATATATATATATATATATATATATATATATATATATATATAATATATATATATTTATATATATATATATACATATATATATGTATATATATATATATATATATATATATATATATATATATATATATATATATATATATATATATAAATTAGTTTGTTTGTTACCGAGTTGTATATATAGAAACTCACAATAGTTCTTGGTCGTTCTGGGTATGATTACTACGACTGTTATTGATATTATTTATTTTTTCTGAATGTTTCAGAAGTTTTCCTCCTTCTTCAGCAGTATAAATCTAAGATGTCAAACAAAATGGAAAACAGAGACATATATAATCATCTGTCAAATGAGACAAATTTAAATATTACGAATTTTTACACGATAACTCAGAAAATAATTTTTTGGCGTCAAGTCGAAATTCTCCCCAATTGAGAAAGAGAAAGTTAACCTTCAATCGAAATCATTTTTAAACTCATTAAAAATTTGGGATTGATCGAAAGATCCGGAAATTATAGAACAGACAATTACAGGTACAATTTCGAAGGTAAAATTCATGGGCGAAGTATCAGATCCATTTGCAATTAAAACCGTTTTGCGGCAGGGGGACGGACATTCGCCAATTCTTTTCAATATTGTTTCAGAAAAGATCATTAGGGAATGGGAAATTTACGTGAAGGTATACAAGTGGGTATCAAAAAAGAAAATCGAATAAACGTCAAACGTCTCGCCTTTGCAGACGATATTGCTATCATCACAGACAACAGAACTGAAGGCAGTCTCGCCGTTGAAAAACTACATGAGACTACGGAGAAAATCAGCTTACACATCTCTTATGATAAAACCAAATGTATGGGAAGAAAACCAAAAAATTAATATTCTCTTATCACAAAACATGGTGAAATTCTAAAAGTCGACCATTTTAAATGCCTCGGAGAAGTTATAAAGTTCTCAGGTTTAAACCGAATCGCTAATGAACAGAGAATTACCAAGTTCCAAAGTGCCTACAATCTAACATGGGCTTACTATAACAAGAAGTGCATTTCGAGAGGCGCCAAATTGAGGCATTATAACACAACGATTCTTCCAGAAGCAATCTACGCATCTAAAACAATGGTTATTGTCGGTCATTCAAGAATTAGAGAAATAGAAAAACAAGAACGGAAAATTCTTAGAAAGATTTAAGGGCCAATCAATAGAAACGGCATTTGGATGAGAAGACTTCAGAATACACTTTATTAAAAGACGAATACGATAACTGAAGAAATCAGAAAACGACGAGCAAAGTTCTATGCACATGTCTACAGAATGAAACAGTCCAGAATACCGAAGAAACTACTCGATATAATTATGAATTATATCGAGTATACAAGCTAACATGGGCTTACTCAAACAAAAAGTGCATTACGAGAGGCGCCAAATTGAGGCATAATAACACAACGATTCTTCCAGAAGCAATCTACACATCTGAAACAATGGCTATTGACGGTCATTCAAGAATTAGAGAAAGAGAAAAACAAGAACCAGAAATTCTTAGAAAAATTTCCGGAGCAATCAATAGAAACGGCATTTGGATGAAAAAACCTCAGAATGAACTTCATCAGAAGACAAATAAGATAACGAAAAAGAAATCAGAAAACGAAACCAAAGTTCTTTGCACACGTCTACAGTATGAAACAGTCCAGAATTGCGAAGAAACTACTCGATATAATCATGAAAAGTAAATGCGGAACAGAGTGGTTGAAAGAGGTTCAAAAAGATCAATAACAGATCATTATAAAAATTCTCAAGGATCGCGCTGAGTGTCACTATAAAATCGCACATGTGAAATTTGAGCAAAAATCAAATTGTCAATCTGGAATAAAATGGACAGATCAACAGAAGAAATAGCATTCTAAGGGACCCAAGAAAGATGAGGCAAAAGTCCTATGCGAATTACAGTTCAACCGCTCTTATCATTGGGAACAATCGTAACAATATTCGCGAATCATTCATACTTGTAAATACTGATACTAATCGAAATATCGAAATATTTAGAAAAATTCATCGATCATGTTGAATGATAATAGGATACAATTATTTCATCATTATTATGAATCATCAGTCCGTATGTCTTCAATCAATCAAGAATCGATGACTTTGAAAATGACAACAGTTCCTAGATCCGAATGTGGCGAACAACAATTTGTGAAAATTCACGTGAGCTTCCTCTATCGAAGAAAAGACGAATAAACTCTCCCTAGCGTTCTAAATTCCTACTCAAGACAACATTAGTGCGAGTAAGTGAGGCTTCGTGACATTTCATTCGAACACCACAGAAATCTGTCTGCAATGTGTAAGAAATTTATACTTATTCTTTTTATATTCAAGGCAATAAGCTTGATCTTGAAATAGTATATTTCATGATGTATCTAATGATTTCCATAAATTATTCATTTTCTTGAAAATTCTCACTAATCTTAAGGAGTTGAACTTAAGTTAACAAAGCATATTTTTGATCATGGGTTGTATTGAACCAAAATTTATGACGTTTCAACATAGGTAAGTTTCTGAATATGCTTTATATGAAGAACTTATATGGGAAACAATTTTAAAGGGAGGCACAAAATTACACGAATAATTCGCCCTAAAATTATCGGAAAAGTTTTAAGTTTACCTCTAATTTTCGAAAACAATACATATTACTACCTGCAACAGTTTCAAGTATATAACCAAGTTTATAAAACGGAAAAACGGTGACGCGAAGAAACAGTGGAGAAGAGTGCAGACATTGCGGTCAATAATTTTAGTCCTGCTACTGCTAGGACTGCCCAAACCCTCCTTAACTGGAGATCTAATCCTTTGCTTGATGAAAGTATTCGTCGAACATGTATAGTTCAAATACAAAATATATTGAAATGATATACAGCTTCAATACTGTACCTTAAAATGAATATCAGTGCACTTAAACTTAATAAGCTCAGTACGGTTTTCCACAATTTAAATCCTTAAAACTTTTTGAGGTATAACGAAAATCACATCCACTGTCCCAAAAACCTAGTAATAAGACTTAGAGATAGTAAAATTCCGATTCATCGTTCAGTTTAAAAACTCTAAAGCGACAATATTCATCCGTTTGTAAAAGAATTATCTTTCTAAAAGAAATATTTTACAAAATTTATAAAACCTATGAAAATATTACTAAGAAAATAAAAAATTGCCTAGGTTTATAATGCTTAGTTAGACTCAATTATACTAATATCGTACAAATACATATCGTTTCATCAAAACTGCTTTCAAGGATTGCTCTAAAATAAATTTTACTAATTTATGTGTTTTAGGTTTGTTTCAGATACCTAATGTGTTTGTAATAAGTATCTTCATTTCTGGATGAACTTCCATATAATTGGAATGGTTGTGCTACCTCGAAAATTATTATATCAACAGGATCATGATATGGGTTTTATGGTGAAAACGTTTGTTTCATTAAATTTACACTTCATCAATCGATTCGAGAATGTGTCATTCGAATTCTAATAGTTCAATTACAGATACGTATTATAATTCGATTTCGAAATGAATGGATTTGAATTTCGATATCAATTTCAGGGTTACGAATCACTGGATCATAGCTATACAGAAACCTACACTAGACGTCATGTAACAATAACAAATTTGGTTAGCGAAAATTGAAAAGTACATTATTCAGCGTACTCCAGAGCAAATACGGGGGGAGCCGGTCTGACGGACGGCTTTTGTCCCGAGCGATGAACCCTTTTTGCCACAAATATTCCGATGTGCGTGCCGCTGATTAGGTTATTTTTGACAATGAATTTTGTCTCTTTCATTTCAAATTTGCGATCGAGCTTACTCGAATAATTTATGTTGACTAATTCCAACAATGAAATATCTAGAATATCTATTTGAAAACGCATTTGTACAGTGATTTCCAATTTGGAAACAAATTGTTTTTTGTAATGAAAGAGATTGAAAAACGAATACGATTAACTTTGCGGAATTTGAAATTCCAACGTTTGTAATATATTTTTAAATTTGCGATCGACAATGGAATTTCTTGTTTCGATTGCTACTAATCAAAATAATAACAAATGAAATTGCATGAAAATTCGATAGTGCTCTTTTCGTATCTCAAGTTTGAGGTCAATTTTTTCCTTATACTCTGATTATTTGTATATGAGCAATATTATTCTTCATTCTACAAGTTCTAAGTTCTGTACATCTAGTCGATTGCAGTTTCTTTCAATTATCATAATACTCAGAATATTTTATGATTTACCCACTAAAAACATTATTAACTGGCCTCATAAACAAATATCATTACTCAGAATTTTCACACGAGATGTTGCCTTATTTTTAAGTGCTTTAGAAAACAGTGAAGACTTGTCGAATTCATTTCGTTTTGAGTCTTGAACTGCTACAAATTGTAGCCAATCTACAATTTGTTTATGAGCATTCTTAAAAGAAGAACTCTGTATACCTATATATCCATATTTACTAGCGGATACGTGTTTCAGCTTTCAATATATGCGAAATATTTCGTCAATTGAGGAAAAATAAATTGAATTTCTGGTAGAATATTATACGCAATACCTGAAGAATACTTGTTGTGGTATCTATACCATTGTAAAATACAGGTGAAATTGTAAAATTTCATTGATGTAAAATACAGAATTAAATACAGATGAATTTTAGGCAGTTTATGCTCGAGAAGCTCACTTCTAACCATTGCAATATTTCAATCATAATTTTGTAACACGTTTTTTCTCAGAAGAAAACTTTCACCTCGATTGTAGAAAAACTGGAATGAATATAATAAGGTCATTTATTATAGAAAATTACATTTATGATACCAAAGCAGAAGCAGTATCGTTACAGAAGCAACTCACTCTTTGTTTTGTAGTACCTTACAACACGATGAATTTTTGATTCAACCAAAATTAATCTGAATTTACTGTCTTTGACTTTTTTTTCTTTCCAAGTACCAACGAATAGCATTAGCTTTCTTGATCAGGTAATGAAGATCTTCTGGTAGATAAGGGGCCAAACCCATGGCTTTCATTATGCCAAGAATTTTGCTACCAGTAACAAAACGTACTTGAGCAACTCCATGAGAACCTCTCAAGCTAACACCAATTTGAGAAGGAGTTAAGCGTTTTATTTTGAATTGTATTATACTTTTGATATACCTAGAGAATATATTATACATATAATATAAAAAATGAATATAAAAATAAAATAAATAAATAAAAATTATAATAAGAAACATATTTCTAAAGTATGAGTTTTTTTATCATTTTGATATTTCCATTATTTTGAATGAAGGATTAATTTTTCTAGAGCAGTAAATATTTTTGTTTAATCATTGAAAAATGGAGGAATTGGCAGATGCTCAGTTTATCAGTTATATTTTACCTGCCCAAATCAAACCTCTAACTATATATTCTGGCTTCAATCTTCAAGAATCAACACCTATATATTTGAAAGAGAAACAAGATGATAATTCAGATTTTTTGGGTGGGTGCTACAAAATGTATTCTTCGATCTTGATACAGCATCTTTTGTTCTTCTGCTTTATTTGAATATAATAGGAGATTAAGATTAAAGACTGGAAATTTCTAAACCAGCAATGGACATCTCAACAAGCTTGATATTGGCAAATCATGAAGCTATATGAGAAAATATTTTGAATATTTATTAGGTTATTATTATAAATATATATTATATAGATACGTGTTTATATTATTTCCGAAAAAAATTGTGATTACCCTCGAGCAACTCATGTTCAATAATCAATAGTTGCATCTACCTTTTCAGATTCTATTGTTATGAAACTTAATGTGAAAGTTCTTTATCTAACGCCGTATTTCATAAGCAACTTTGATATTAATATGAATTTCAAATAGGATTGACTATATTGGATATTATTGTAGACTATATTGGATTAATAATAATTTTTTTTTAATATTTTCTGATTTATAATCATTCGTGTTCTATTTGGTTAATTAATTTGAGATTTGTTATTTTCCTTCTGTAATTCAATATATATATATATATATATATATATATATATATATATATATATATATATATATATATATATATATATATATATATATATCTGTAATATGGACTATTTTTAACAGAAAATACCTTGTATACATAATACGCAATAAACAATCAATTCACGCAGGAAAATGGGAATGAATTAATTGCATGACATAAGTGCTTTATTTATATTATATTATTCATCAGATATTATATTATTTGTGTTTTTCAGTTGTTCCTCTGTTCAATTGTTATTTATTTTGATATACAGTGGGTTTATTGATGAGAGGAAGTATATTAATGGAGAGGAATATATTGTACTAGAATCTCTAAAATTTTTGTTTCAATTTTTGTATCTGTTGGGAATAAATGTATTATTAATACTATCATTCGAAAAACCAATAGATATTTAAAGCGGAATATTGAATCATTAAATAAGTTTTATTTTAGTAATGTAAAAAACTGAGAAAATGTCAATATAAGAAACATTACTCAAGATGTCTTCACAATACAGACAAAACTTTGAGGTGTTCGAATGAAATGTCAACGAAGCCTCTACGTACTCTCACTAATGTTATCAGGAGGAGAAACCTAGAACGTTAGACAGAGTTTATACTTCTTTTCTTCGCTAGAGGGAGCTCACGTGATATAATATATATATATATATATATATATATATATATATATATATATATATATATATATATACATGTGTAAAAATATTATTTGGTTTATGAATATTTTTAGCTATAACTCACTTTTTCAATTGAAACGCAGAAATGCAGAGTACTACACCCATGACTTCTATATTATTTTTTTTCATTTCATTATTTACTCAAAAATTCGTAACACATATAAAATCAATTGAAGAAAGAATTTATATAAATATTCGCGTGTACAATATTGAGTATTTTTCACCATTTATGGTCGTTTTTGGTTCTGTGAGTATCCATACTTATATAATGGTTTTTTTTATTAACATTGCTTTTAATTTAAAAATGTTTCAAAAATTATTTGATTTTTATAGTCTATATCTTGCTAGTCTATAGTTTTTATATTTTGCTTCGACCACCAAAATTTTATTCAGTTTCTATTTTCAATTCAATTTCAAGGCTCGGTACATGTGAATAATACTTACAAAATACTCTTCTTCTTCCTAAGTAAATATATAGTGAAGCCTTGATATAGCAACAATATTGGGAGCTATTATTCATTAAAAATAATATCACCGGGTAACAATCCCTATTTCAAATTAACCATGGCCATTTCTCACCTGAACTTTAAGCTAAAAATGATATATCAAAATACAAGTCAACAGAGTTGGGCATGAATTAAATCACCATCCGACATCTATTAGGGGGCCGTGAATTATGGCATTTTGAATAGTGGAATAGTAAATCGATTCATTCCCCGTTTTCCTGCGCGAATTGATTGTTTATTGCGTATTATGTATACAGGATATTTTCTGTTAACAATAGTAAATATCACAGTGGGATCTTTAGGGGAGAAGTGTTCAACAACCAGGGGATTAGGTTTTGTTGAGGTTCATGTTCTATTCTTGTAAAGATGTAAGTAAGATATACTGTGAAATTACCTACAGTTGGCGACAGACTATTTTAAAAAATTACCCTTATACTCCCTCCAATTTTCAAATAAAAAATATAATAATAATCATAAATCTATTTTATCTAATAAAAATTCATAATGAACATAATAAAGCAGTTTATAAGGAAAATACAATGTTAGTCATCCAATTAGGGGTCCAATTACAAATTGAACGTTATATGTATTTGAATTATATATTGAATGTTGTAATATTTGACTGAATTCGACTAAATTCTACTAAACTAAAGGGTTAGCAGCTCGAAATATATGTCAGGTGTATGCAAGTAATTCGTGAAATTTTACTAGGTGATCTGATTTTACTAGGTGATGGTTAGTGTTCTGCCGGGATTCAATTGCTTTATATCGATTTTATTCGAATTCAGTATGCTAGAAAACAAAACGTTTCCTAAATGAATTCTTCAACAGTAATATTGATACATAATAAATTTTCTGAATTCATCTGTTGAGTTTTTAATTTAATCCCCGAGAAAAATATATGTAAATTTTAATAGAATGAGATTGAATTCTCGCTTAACCTTTGGTGAAACATAATCGAATATTAAAATACATTAAACTCTTGCCTTAATGTTTCACGGTTTATTTAACAATTTGTATAGTCAACATACTATACAAATTGTTAAATAAATCGTGAAACATTAAGCCAAGAGTTTCATTTACTTTAATATGAAACTCTAACAGGTTAATAGAATCTATTGTGTGGTATTATTATATATTGTGTTCATTATTTAGTGAAATAAATATCTAAAATTTAAAATACAAATTATAAGAAAATTGAGACAACACAACAAATTCGAAAAAGATTAGAGAATAAACCGTGTTGTAAAAAAGTTGGAACTATCAATGGATATTTCAATTAATAGTTTCTAATGAACGATTTGTTTCCAAACCTTTATGACGTTTCGCTGTATATCAGAACTTTGTCAAAACTAATAAAACTGATTAGTTTCGACAAAGTTGTGATACTTATACAACGTAACGTCAACAAAAATAAATATTTAATAGTGTTGGCGTTTACTTGATGTAAATCCATTATAATTGAATATAAACTTAAATTCAAACACTTGAACTAATGATTTACACTTTATTGACTACATAGCATGACGCGTTTCGTCGCGTCGTTACAAACGACTTCTTCAGATTACAGAATAAATTATTCTGTGAGCAACACTAAAACGAAACTAAATGAGGTTATATATATATATATATATATATATATATATATATATATATATATATATATATATATATATATATATAGCTGACCGGGCAAACTTTGTACGCCCATTTATTTTTATACGAAAATTTTTCAAAAAGACGGAAAGGCATATTCTACTATTTGCGTTACACTATCTAGTTTTTAATATTTATCCAGTGTAGAGCCAGGAACTTGCTGAATTACGAAGGGAATGCAATACTTCCTGTTATTTCAAATCAGTGGAATTATCAAAAAATTCTTATATTAAGACGTTTGATGCATTGAAAGTTATTAAGTCGTTCGTTCTATAGTTGAGCGGCATGTTCCCAATTTCGTACCAAGTATTTGTCCCATATATCTATCTCATCGTTAATCATATGAGATATCTGCTGGATATAAGTCAAAAAATGTTCAGAATTTAGTCCATTCCCGGAAACCAAGCTCTGGTAGCTGTACCAATAACATCTATTTGAATTGACTCTTCACGCAATATTTTGTCGCATCATTGGCATTATCTTCTTATCAATAACAATTAAACTTTGCCTTGCAATGTTGACACACAACGTTCATTGGTCCAATAGCAACGATTTGCTGTGAACTGTAATCTATTTCGAAGTTATAATTTAATGCAAGTCGATAGGAGTTAAACGCGATCTTTTCATATTGTTAATTTCGATTATATCGATTCCGTTCAACTTCATTTCGAGCTTGGCGTTGCTCGTGAATTTGACTTGCTCTTTTATATCTTTGACTTTCTGCTTTGCGAGTTCTGCGACTGTTTTTATATCTAATATACCTATACCATTTTTAAAAACGAAAAATCAACTGTAAATTGAAGAAACTATGTATTCTTCTTTATAATCGAATATACCATGTGCTATGTTAGTAAGGTGTAAGTTAGTCTATTTAAACTTCCAAAATTTTATATTCAATAGAAGTTTTAGTATAAGTCGTGATAGCTCTAAACTAATGGTAATGTGTGATAAGATATTCATTTTTTAACATCCTCTTTTTGGGAATTAATGATTTTTCTTACTTATATTATTAATTGAATATTCTTGAATTTTCTAATTTTACACGCAAAAATAGTGAAATCGGTCCATCCGTTGACTATACATTTTAGATACAAAACGTTTGTATGAGGAAAATAAATGGGCTGTTTTCAGGGGTTTCCCTGCAGTTATTCGAATTTGTTTTGCCTTAAAAACCATCCTTGGTCTTCAACGAACATTTTACAAAAAGAATTGGCAAAATTGGTCCAAGCTTTGTTGAGGTATGCGCTTACCAACACATTTAGCGATTCATTTTTATATTATATATATATATATATATATATATATATATATATATATATATATATATATATATATATATATATATATATATATATATACCGGATGTATATTTCAAAATTTTGTTCCCATGTCAACCGAAAAAGTTATTAATCGAAAAGAAGAATGTAAGGGGTATTCTCGTGATTTTTCACGCAGATATCTAGCTTCTCAAGTAGATTCTAAGATTCTATAGAAAACTATTAAAATTATCTGGCAAAGAGCTCAACAATCTACAAACTACAAATTCCTGTATTTCAAATATTTTAATCGAACAATCAAATATCAAGCTTCGAATTCGAATTTGTTTTGCCTTAAAAACCATCCTTGGTCTTCAACGAACATTTTACAAAAAGAATTGGCAAAATTGGTCCAAGCTTTGTTGAGGTATGCGCTTACCAACACATTTAGCGATTCATTTTTATATTATATATATATATATATATATATATATATATATATATATATATATATACCGGATGTATATTTCAAAATTTTGTTCCCATGTCAACCGAAAAAGTTATTAATCGAAAAGAAGAATGTAAGGGGTATTCTCGTGATTTTTCACGCAGATATCTAGCTTCTCAAGTAGATTCTAAGATTCTATAGAAAACTATTAAAATTATCTGGCAAAGAGCTCAACAATCTACAAACTACAAATTCCTGTATTTCAAATATTTTAATCGAACAATCAAATATCAAGCTTTATTTCGATGTCATGAATTTGCATACAAATAGACCATAATATACAATTGCTATGTTGAATTCCAAAACTGAAATATGATACTTCCAAAGTGTTAAAGCATCCTTATTCCATTATTCTGAGATTTAATTGCAGAGTGGTATGTTGAAGTTGTTATGTATTTGTTGCGCAAAAACTCGATGTATTTGTTTCACATCTTCCAAGCTCTCGCTTCCTCGAAAGCCCACAAACCGCGGCCTCTCGGTCGTGAGGGGCATTAGGGCAGGATTTGAATCCACTTTACGGATTAAACGAGCAAAACCTTGCCAAATAGGCTTTGTCGGGCTTTCGCGACGAACGCAGACGTATTCGTTGAAAAATAAAATTTCAGCACACTTGGAAGCTGTGTGACCGCGGTATTAATGCCGGAATTCTATATTTTTCCTGAGTTTTAATGCAAATGGGATTTTCTTTATGTAGAACGAATAATTTCGCGCGTTTTAACGTACTTTGGAACTCAGTGCAAACATGGACTTCAGATGATGAAATAATACTGAAATGTTACGTATAAAGAATTTCATGGCGAGATTTCCTCAAAATAACCGATTTCTATTTCATTTTCCAATATTTGTGTCAATAAATCACTGATCGAAATGTGGACATTTGTAGTTTTGCTGTTTTTCAATTTCAATAATTCAATGAAATAATCAAATGCTCATTTAAGGATGACTACTTATTTTTCGAATTATAACTATACATATATAAATATATATACATATATATATATATATATATATATATATATATATATATATATATATATATATATATATATATATATATATAAAATTTCCATATTGAAAGAAGCCTGTTATTGCTAAAAACATTCAAAATACATATATATATATATATATATATATATATATATATATATATATATATATATATATATATATATATATATATATATATATATATATATATATATATATATATATATATATATATATATATATATATATATATATATATATATATATATATATATATATTATTATGTATTTTGAATGTTTTTAGCAATAACAGGCTTCTTTCAATATGGAAATTTTATTCTCGTTGACGTTTCGTTGTATATTCCAACTTTGTCAAAACTAATGAATAATTGAATTTATGAATTACTATAGATATCAAAATGTCAAACTTATTTTTTAGAAAAATTGAATTAGTTTTTTTGTATTTTCACTTATTGATTTTCATTATCAGAGGAATATTTCTGGCTCAGCATTCGCTGATGATATTCCTATGATAATAAAAATCAATAATTGGAAATACAAAAAACAAATTTGATTTTTCTAGAAAATAAGTTTGACATTTTGATATCTATAGTAATTCATAAATTCAATTAGTTTTCACAAATTCTTAAATTCATTAGTTTTGACAAAGTTGTGATATACAACGAAACGTAAACAAAAATAAAGTTTTTTATATTAAAAGAAGCCTGTTATTATTAAAAACATTCAAAATAAAACATCTTAAACAGGCAATAAATCAATTTTTAAAAAAATATATATATTTATATACGACTATATATACATATATGCTACATATCTGTCTGTATCTTAGAAATATTACGGAAGTGGTTATATCGGAAAAAAATCTGTAAGCGGAGTTTATCGCTGGGTTTGTCGAGCCAGGCCTAAGAAAATTAAATTATACAAACAATATTCATCAATTATATTCCTATTTTAATACTATTCTTATCAAAAAAATATAACTGTAGGTTTAAGTGTGAATAAATGGCACATATTGAAATAAAAATGTTTATTGACTGAATCGTTAAGTAAAAGTAGATATAATAATGTAATATAATTAAATAAATATAAATAATATAAATAAATATAAATATAAAAATGAAAATGAATATAAACAAATAATATACCTTACTAAATGTAAGAATTGTCATGTAATATTGAAAATTTAATATTTTGTATAATATTTTGATTGAAATATTCAAATCTCATCGACCAATTGATTCAAATCTGCAGGAACCGTAATCAGAATCGTAACCCTGTAATAGTTTTAAATATATACCAAAAATAGATCGAGGATCAGTCAGATACTTCAGCGTTAGACTGCCAAAGAGCAAATAGGAATAGAAGAGTGGGTTGCCGTCAAGCTCCACACGGTTGAGCTTTCGTAGCGCATAGTGAATCTACCCGACCGATGAGAACTTCAGTTTGGAACGAAACTCTGTCGGGCACAGAGCGTACGACGCTTACGACGCCGTTGCCGCGCTAACACGCCGGACTTTACGTACACATTTATTTCAAAATCAAATTGAACTCTGTAAAAACCTTCATAGAAATATTCTAGGAACTATATTTATTAATTGTGCTCTATGTTATTGTTTCTGTGTGTTTGATTTGTTCTATCTTTGTGGCAATTTGGGTGACTTCGTTGATAATTGAAATTGGATTTAAGAACTACTTGGATATATCTATTCTTCAGTTGCAACGGTAATTGTTTTGGTATATTTCAACTATTTGGCGCTTGGTAAATATAGCCATTATTATAAACTAGATTGAACGCTATATCGAAAATTGAGAGACAGCATGCTTGATAAATATGTGCATAAATTTGTAACAAATTATATGTGCATAAATTTGTATGAAACTTCAATTTCTCTGATATAAACTACCGTTGTTAGTATTGAAATGAAATAATAATGGAAAAGGAATAATAAATCCTTCTCAACGCATGTTGTGAGAACGCTTTTTCACGCTTTGTTATCTTTCTCGAGAAGTTTATAGTCTATCAATACAATTGCATCACAGTGTTCTTTTATCTTGTAAGAAGCACATTCTCCTATTATTCGAAAGAAGCACGTTCCAAATATTAGCATGAATCTCAATTTCAGAAGGAAATGAAAAACAATTTTCAACAATTCCAAACTGTTGAGAAATCTTTATATTCACGATACGGAACAAAATTGAAACGAATCTGATGAAAGCTTTTCAAAACAATCTAACATGCGATATTTAGTAGTCTGCTATATAAATGAGAATGGAATTGATACGATTGTTATTGTCGGGAGCTAACATTGAAACGTCAGTACCTACATGAGGTATGTTAGGTAGGTATCTAGTTTCAAAAAATAATCAAAGAATTACGTTTGTGTCTATATTGACATTGAACTGGCAGTGAACGAGATGATTAACGAAATTCTGCAATTGTAATTACACTATCCTTGATTTTTCATTTATTAGTCAACGAACTCATCATTTTTTTAATTCAAATTCCATATAATTGTTTTGCTGCTGGGTATATTCGGGTATAATGCGTGACAAATGACTAAGCGCCATGCCTAAGGAGTTGTGTTACTTCGGGTTTACTTATATGGTAGTCTACTGGAATTGATATTCAATAAAAATGTAATTGAATTACAATTTATGCTCAATTGCGAAGCAGAACAATCGAATTCCTATCGTTAGAGCTAATGCGTGAAGAGTATTACGTGCTCATTTTAAAGTAGCTAGAAGGCGGTCGAAAAGTCACGTAACCCCGAATGTGACCCCGCGTAGCTAATGAGATAACATCAATAAGTTATAAATTGAAACTAGATTTTCTAGAAAAAAATCAGATATCATACAAGCATTATCTATTGTCTTTGATTTCATATGACACTAAGGTCATAAGTGCGTCATGAAAATCTAATGGAAACTTGACAGATAATTTATTGATGCAAATCTATTTGTTCAAATTGAGTACCTACAGACATTTTAGGCTTACATACGTAAGTCTTGTTGATTTCTTCTGTTGTTTAAGTAATTGTTACTTCAATGTTATGTAAAGACATATTTGAGTCTATCTGGATTTCTTCCTGTAAAAATGCATTTGAAGACCAGGCGCGAGCCTAGATTTCTTAATATCCTAACACACCTTCTGCGAAGTCTCTTTGATTTCATATGACACTAAGTGCGTCACGAAAATCTAATGGAAACTTGACAGATAATCTATTGATGCAATTCAATTTGTTATATTATTAGCATAGATCATTTATATCTGAATAATGAATGGTGTATCACATAATATTACATCCACAGGCAAATAATAAAAGTTTTAGTTAAAAAAGTGATTAAATCTACAACCAAATGTTTAAATAAATATCATATGAGTAGAAATTCTGTCGTTATAAAAACCTTAGTATGTTTCCTGAATCTGGCCTGATTAGGGTTCTTCACATGAAAAAATATCAAATTCAGTACCTGCAGACATTTTAGGCTTACATACGTAAGTCTTGTTGATTTCTTCTGTTGTTTAAGTAATAGTTACTCTGAATTTGATTTCACATTATAATGTAAAGACATATTTGAGTCTATCTGGATTTCTTCCTGTAAAGATGCATTTGTAAGACCAGGCGCGAGCCTAGATTTCTTAATATCCTAACACACCTTCTGTGAAGTCTCTTTGATTTCATATGACACTAAGGTCATAAGTGCGTCACGAAAATCTAATGGAAACTTGACAGATAATTTATTGATGCAATTCAATTTGTTATATTTTTAACATAGATCATTTATATCTGAATGGTGAATGGTGTATCACATAATATTACATCCACAGACAAATAACAAAAGTTTAAGTTAAAAAGGTGATTGAATCTACAACCAAATGTTTAAATAAATATCATATGAGTAGAAACCCTGTCGTTATAAAAACCTTAGTATGTTTCCTGAATCTTGGCTAATTAGGGTTCTTCACATGAAAAGATATCAAATTCAGTACCTACAGACATTTTAGGCTTACATACGTAAGTCTTGTTGATTTCTTCTGTTGTTTAAGTAATAATTACTCTGAATTTAATTTCACATTATAATATAAAGACATATTTGACTCTATCTGGATTTCTTCCTGTAAAAATGCATTTGAAGACCAGGCGCCTAGATTTCTTAATATCCTAACACACCTCCTGTGAAGTCAAAAAATAGTTATTGTTCCAAATGAACAGCCTCATAGAATTTACTGTTAACCCTTTCGCTGTTTAAGGGGGTCACACTCCACTAGCAAAATACGCTGTTCTCAAAACATAGAGCGATAGAGAGCCAAAAAATTTTCGAGTGATAAATATACTCTTCACATATTTCAACTAGTTACAGAAAGTCATCGATTCATAACGCTAACTGCCTTCTACTTCAAAACTACAGTACACCTTTCAAAAGTTCAGGATATCAAACCGCCCAATTATATTGACTTCTGATAAAATATATCTTTCTGGTCCTTAAAGCATCATATCTTGCTTTTCAATTGCAAAGTTCATTAAAATGACTTATAAATACATAAAAACATATGATACATAATATGTAATACATAAAAAAATACAATTTTCTCGATTTGAAGTGGAGTACAAGTATTATAGGCATAAAACAGTTGAACTGTAATTAAAAATAATGGAACCCGAGGATTTTCAATGTAAAACACACTGAATTGCTAATTTTCTTGCCGAATATCCGGAATATCCAAAAGCGTTACAAACCAATAACCGAAAAGCCAAATGCAAATCACAGATTGAACTTATTTATCAATCGTATCTACCTATATGAAGTAAAATCGGAATAAACTTGAATTTCAGGTAAAATTTCCAAGTCATAGAATCGCAACACCCTGTAATAGTATTCAGTTGTGTTCTGGTTAATTTATGTTATGCTTGATAGTAGGTAACATTATACACAATAATTTCAAGAAATTATTAACTAAATACATAAGTACCTACTTATGGCCGTCATAGACAAATGATGAAAATCATTGAGTGGATATGAGATATTCTCGAAAACTCGTTCTCATATGACCTGTAACAAGCAAAAAGGAACAATTACAATTAGTAAGTTATTAGTAATTACAGAAACAATTAGTGAGATAATGCTCAGAATTACCCGCGATACTAAACATTTCTTTGGCAAAAGTACAAGAATGAGCAAGCACAGTTTTTCTTTTGATTTAATTGGACAAGTTTCTCCTATTTTGTACAACATAAGTTCGATTCAATAAATTTTATGATAATTTTAGTACAGGATTCATCAAGTAAACTCATTCAAAGACCGTCAAATCGGTTTATTTACTCGGAGAGAAAGTGAAATTGGAGAAGGACGCCATAGTGGATGCAATTCTTTTCTTCCCTTCGGCTGTCCGGAAGGCGGAATCAACCGCATGGAGGAATAATGGAATCATCTTTGGGACCATTGTCGTCATCAAGTTAATCTACATTCGCGATTTCATTATTAAATTCCCAAAATAACTCCGGATCACTGGCGCCATTTCCAACTTTGTTTTCAAGACAACAAACCGACGAATCGGCCTCGTCAAACTTTTCGAAACGTAATTATTCGCGATAATAATCCGAATAATGAATTTGCTTTGTGGTAATTTCACGCCAATAAAACTAAGGACGGAGCCGCTTAGGCCGGGAAGAGCCTGTGGCGGGCGGAAGTAGACGAAGCAAATGAAACCCGACGTTTCGCAGTCGTTTTCTGAGCACTCATTCACTTTGCGGTTTTATCTGCTCACATTGAGGTTTAAGTCCTGAAGTGGCGCAGTCAAATCCGAATTCGATATTCCGTTTTATTCGTTGGGATCTTATTCCGAGTGAATTCAACATTCGGAAAATCCGCGAGAAAATCCCTGTTATAGAGTATGCCACATATAAATCGTCTCCACGATCACCACCGCATTTTTATTCAATGTTGAAATGACACTGTTCTTTGAATTTTATAGGCCAATAATCGTTCAAAGGAATGATGAAGACTTGTTGGTTTATTAACCGATTTAAAATTATTCAAATAAATGGCTGTTTTACTATCCATACACCCAAATTCTTGAGTATGTATATATATATATATATATATATATATATTTTTTTTTTTTTGAGAGTTCTATATATATATATATATATATATATCTTGAAATTGATTTATTGCCTGTTTGAGGTATTTATTTTGAAAGTTTTAGTATTAACAGGCTTTTTAATATGAAAAAGTTTATTTCTGTTGACGTTTCGTTGTTATATTACAACTTTGTCAAAACTAATGAATAATTATTCATTAGTTTTGACAAAGTTGTAATATAACAACGAAACGTCAACAGAAATAAACTTTTCATATTAAAAAAGCCTGTTAATACTAAAAACTTTCAAAATATAAAAATATTTCAATATATATATATATATATATATATATATATATATATATATATATATATATATATATATATATATATATATATATATATATATATATATATATATATATATATATATATATATATATATATATATATATAAATTTGTATGATATTTAGGAGTCTGTAGGATACTATTTATAATAATTTGTAAGGGTTTATTGACTCAGCATTTGCAGTGGTACTCTTTTCTCTTTACCAAGCTTTCGCAACCTACTTTATTGCTTCATCAGGGTTATGAGAGTTAAGGTTACAATCATTTAACTACTAACATCAACAACAAAAAAGCAATCTGCTTAATCATCAAATATTAAGAATTTTATTTCAATTTTAATATTAAAACTACTAGATGAATGATTTCGCTAATATTACTAAAGTAGGAAAAAAAGACAGAAACATAATACCTATTCATTTAGAATATGCTCTGTATTTGCTAGGAATATGCTCGGAGTATTTTTTATATATAGTTAACAGAAGAAAATCTTCTATGCGATCAGAAAATCTCTGAAAAATTCATGGGAAACAGATGAGGAAATTCATGAAGATTTTATATCCATAAGTAATTAGTTCTTAAGGTACTTAACCAGAAAATTCAGAGTATGTAGATACTATGAAACTTTTATTCGTTGGATGTTTCATTATGAATATTATTATTACGTAATTATTGTGAATTTTCGATGAATTGATTGAATTAATTGAACATATTCTATGGGTGTTTTTTCTGTAATTGGTGATTATTTCCAAATTTGTACGTATATGAAGCATTCTCTAAATTTTCCTGAATTTTTATCCTTATCTATGTATATATTGCTGTTGTATAAATTGAATTAAGATTTTCAGTTTTTTTATTAATTTTTTGAAGCAGTTATTCGGTTATTTGCGTAATTATGAGATTCCAATCTTTTTTTGAGTGTTTTATTGTTAGGAATTGCATTTACTATTAATTATCACATGAAATAAAATAACCTGTATGAGCTTTTAGAGAAATTGTTTTGTTATTGAAGGGACTATTGAAAGCGCTATTCCTCAGAGAAACTTCAATAATAAATATTTTCTCAGGCATCAGAAAAACCCGATTTTTCCTATGGTCAAGAAATCAATGGTAGGTAGATGAGCTTTGATGGTTCTATGGTTTCTCTTCTTCTTATAAATTCTATTGTTTTTTATAAATACTTGTATATATATATTATATAAATTATATAATGAATATAATTCATTACGAGTTTTTTTTTTAGATACTTCCAGGTACTAGGAGATTTTTTGAGTAGTTATTTTATTATAACAGGTGTTTTCCTGGCTATGGGGAAATCGGAAATAAATCAAATTTTCAAATGAAACTTGTTTAAAATCTTCTGAATAGATAGGATAATTTTTTCTGTAATGATGTATCCAACTCACACTCAATAACAATTAACAACCTATTCTCGCCAATCTAGAACATCCATATGTGTATATGTTGGGAACGTGATTATGTAACCCACCGCTGTTGGTGTCCGGTTGCGGATATGAAGACCACAAAAGAGTGTCAATCACCATCTCGCTACGAACACCTGAACCCCAGCTAGGTATTATTGTATCAAAGAATTTCCGATCCATCTATTCTACAAAGAATCTTCCCTCTGAACTGCTGCTAACTTTGCGTTGGTGTAATCGTTCGTTTCAGCGATAAAAATTGTCGAAAGTCTTGACGAAGCAATAATTTGAATAAAAACGTTAATGAGAAATATATTTTTGAATTATTGATGTCTGTTTTTGCTAATAAGAGATTAATATTTCTAACTTTCATATTCAAAATTAATGTCTAGAAAACTTCTAACAAAGATATGTAGTCATCGTTTTCAACCGTTCTGTCGATATTATTTATTATTCAAACCATGTAGACTTTTGATGCATTAATAAAGGAAAATAATTCTCATCGAAAGTTGTGAGCTACGATCTTATGTACAAAACCATGTGGTTGCCATTCTGTAATGCCTTTTATGTTTGGTTTTTACTTATAAACTGAATGAAAGTTTATTGGCTTTTCAGCAAATCAAAATCATCGAAATTCTCACAAGTAATGGAAACGCTTAAGAAAAATATAATTTATTCAATTCCTGTGTATTTCGTCCTACGATTTAATCTGCTTAAGCCTGCTTCTTTTCAATTTGAATCTTCGTATCAATCAGATGACAAAGTTGACTTCCATATTGAATATAACACACAACAGGGGAATTATAAATAAGGTCATATTAGCCGACAATAAAGCTAAAAGTTGGCGCTTAGTCATTTGTTATGGCTTCCTTTCTGCATATTATTATAGAAGACGACGATGTAAGTCCATTGACGCGAAGTCAATTGAAGTTGCAATGATGCAGTACGTGATGTCTGTCTTCAAGTATGTACCCATCACTCGAAGTTTAAAATACAACATCGACAACGATACTTACTCCGGAGAAAGGCTAGTGTACTGCTTATTCCTACGCCTGCAGGTGGATCATTTTTTCCTGGAAATAATGAGATCTATATGTCTCTGAAAATTGTGATGGCTAAGTCAGATGAAATGCATACACTACTTTATTCATGTGTCAAACAAGATGTTATGCTACATTTGTGATAGACAAAGTTCCGTTGATATCTTAAATATGCGATTCAATCAACTACTATTCATAAAGTTAAAGAAGGATAAACGTTTCCAATGAAGTTTTAACTGCTGTTTCGATATAAAATCGTGATTTCGAATATTCAAACAGTGTTTTACACATCTTACAATGGTTGAAATTTGTGTGGTGCTTTTTTGTTCATCTATGTTTTAGAAATGAATCTCTTCGGAGCTCAAATCGAAATTCACATAAAGATAAAATAAAAAAGGAATATGTAGTTAAAAGCATCCTTCACGTAATGAGTGCAAATGTTGGTCGTATGTAGAAATGGAGCTGCTTAAATTAGTTTAATTTCTTTCGCAGAACTAACAGTAGTAATAATAACAATGAAAACTTTACTAATTAAATCGAAAACAGGGAGGAATGCTTAATGTTCGTTTTAATGCTTTTTATTACACCTGATAAAACGACGAAAAGGCGTGCCAAATGATTTATTTCTGAACTTCGATGTTGTTCATGGTTTCGAAGTAAGCCGTACTTAATTCCCTCTTAGCCGACATTTTAACCGAAGTTCTTTGAATATTCGTGTTGCGAAAGGACCGCTAGATAATATCATGTCCTAGGCGATGAAAAAATAACTGCTTTCTATTGAGACCTAGAACTTTTGACATTTAATCGAGCAATTGGTAGCAGCATCCAAAATGAATTTCGAATTATTGGATAATATTTTCATTGCATAATGTGATAAAGCGTAAAATTTTCTGCTTCTGTTTCAATCAATAAAATTAATTATTAATTTTCATATCAGTATATTAATGCAATATTCAGTATAATAATTCACATAGAAAAATTCTCACGACAACATGTAATATCACTCCCTATTGTGTCACGGCCATTATTCATACTAAACTCCCCGTACTGGAATGCGTAATTATATAATAGCAACGTTAGGTCCATAGTACACGTGACAGTCGTACAGTTAATCTCCGTCTCATATTGTTGATTGCACCTTTGTGATTTTAGACAGGTCTAGTGTTCAATTTCATAAACATAAATCAATATGTGTATAGTTAAAGCGGTTCGGAGCCCACCCTCTACTGTCTATTATTGTTGTGTGAAAGCAGCTTTGACCATTGTGTTCTGATGTGTTTGTTTGGATGTAATGCGGCATGTAAACTGGATTAGCGGTAGAGTACAAAAGATTATGAGGAGTATTCAGCAAATTACTGGATTTACACTTTCGCAAACTCATACATACAGTGCTAGATCATGTAGGAATTCAATGAATGAAGATATTTTGTAATTGAGTTTGAATTTTAAATTTGCAAAATCGACTGAGTTGAAGTTCTTAAGAACTTCCTGAAAGCTCCGGGGTAGGTATGCCTGAAGGACATAAGTCAATAAATGTCCATCTAGATCTGTTGTTTTTACTGTCATTTGACGACAGGTTTTCTAAAGTGATCCCATTATCATTGAAATTATTATAAGACAGACAACACGCAATACTTGAATAATGACTTGAAGTTGGGAACATTACAAAGTCTCCCAGCAGAATTGCCTAAATGTTAACACTCAGATGTTAACACTGAAAGTAATCAAACTTGAATCTGAAGAAATGCATAATTCACCTAAACAAATATCTACATAATTGTTTGATCTTCTTAATTTGAAAGGAAGGATATATTGTATGTCTTATAGTGCCTTCAACGTAAAAAAGGTAGCAAAAAAAACAAGAGCATCCAATTTGGTTTCAAATTTTAGGAAAATCAAATCAGACATGGATATCTTGTATGTATTACAGAGCCTTCAGCGTAAAGAAGGTAGCAAAAAAACAAGAGCTTTCAATTTGGTTTCAAACTTTCGAAATTTTGAAACAGACAAGGATATCTTGTATGTCTTATAGAGCCTTCAACTTAAAGAAGGTAGCAAAAAAACAAGATCATTCAATTTGTTTTCGAAATGTCGAATCAGACAAGAATATCTGGTATGTCTGATAGAGTCTTCAGCGTAAAGAAGGTAGCAAAAAAACAAGATCATTCAATTTGTTTTCGAAATGTCGAATCAGACAAGAATATCTGGTATGTCTGATAGAGTCTTCAGCGTAAAGAAGGTAGCAAAAAAACAAGATCATTCAATTTGTTTTCGAAATGTCGAATCAGACAAGAATATCTGGTATGTCTGATAGAGTCTTTAGCGTAAAGAAGGTAGCAAAAAAACAAGATCATCCAATTTGTTTTCGAAACGTCGAATCAGACAAGGATATCTTGTATGTCTTATAGAGCCTTCAACGTAAAGAAATTAGCAAAAACAGCAAGTGCATCCAATTTGGTTTTTAACTTTCGATGTATCAAATCAGACAAGGAAATCTTCCATGTTTTATAGAGCCTTCAACGTAAAGGGGGTAGCAAAAAAACAAGAGCTTTCAATTTGGTTTCAAACTTTTGAAATGTCAAATCAGACAAGGATATCTTGTATGTCTTATACAAGAGCCTTCAGCGTAAGGAAGGTAGCAAAAAAACAAGATCATCCAATTTGTTTTCGAAATGTCGAATCAGACAAGGATATCTTGCATGTCTTATAGAGCCTTCAACGTAAAGAATTAGCAAAAACAACAAGGGCATCTAATTTGGTTTTTAACTTTCGATATATCAAATCAGACAAGGAAATTTTCTATGTCTTATAGAGACTTCAACGAAAAGGGGGTAGGAAAAAAACGAGATTTCAATTTGGTTTCAAATTTTAGTAATATCAAATCAGACATAGATATCTTGTATGTCTCGCAGGGCCTTCAACGTAAATGAGCTGGCAAAAAAAAAGAGCTTCCAATTTGGTTTCAAACTTTCGAAATGTTGAATCAGACAAGGACATCTTGTACGTCTTATAGAGCCTTTAGCTTAAAGAAGGTAGCAAAAAAAAACCAAGAGCTTCCAATTTGGTTTCAAACTTTCGAAATCTTGAATCAGACAAGGATATCTTGTATGTCTTATAGAGCCTTTAACTTAAAGAAGGTAGCAAAAAAAATAAGAGCATCCAATTTGGTTTCAAACTTTTGAAATATCGAATCGGACTAGGATATCTTGTATGTCTTATAGAGCCTTCAGCGTAAAGAAGATAGCAAAAAAAAAACAAGAGCAACCAATTCAGTTTAAAATTTTCGAAATACCAAATCAGACAATGTGACAATGATCAGAAAAAAATCGATAAGATGAAATGTAGTGCATGACTGACTTTACAAATGATTTCTGTCTTTGAATGCATAGCGCATTTTAATGAACATGAAATTTTGTTATATATATTTGTTAAATATTTCAATATTTTCAAATAATAATTTTTAATTTGCATGTTCGAGTTTTATAGAGTTCAATCATTCCAAGCAGTTGATGGTTCTGGTTAAAAAATTGTTTCAATTGAGAAAACCTTCAGCGAAAGGTTATACAAATCACTCTAGATCTAGATAAATATGCATCAATAACCTTGACCTCTAAAAATGGTCGAAGCTAATGAAAATAATTTCTAAATATTCTTGAATTTATTCATGAAGTTCGATTGAAACTAACGAAATGTAAGGAAAAAGCTCTAAATTATTCCGAATCAAAAGTTCAAGTGTGTCAATAAAACTCGGCATTCCAAAATCTATTTTATGGTCCATAATAAACCATGAAGTACAACCATTGTCAAATATGAATTTCTGAACAACAATCAATAGCAAAAGTGAAAATCTGATTTTTTTTCACATTCGATCCAATTTGATATTTTTTCGTTTTTTAATTATTTTTTCGTTATTACTCAACAGAAAATATATTATTTCAAATTGATACCACTCTCTTGGAATTGTTTGAATTCCATCGCTACCTACACAGAGATAGATGGAATTATCAAGAATATTCGGAAGCGTGTATTTCATCGTCAGGTTCATCCTAATTAATTAATCAAAAATTTCGGCTCCACATTCCGCATTCAACAAAACGGCACGGACGTATAAACACATACATCAGTATGTTTTGGCGAACTTTTTGCATAATTAATAATAATTAGAGTACTAAGTCCCTTCATGGCATATTTGCGGATTAATTTATTTATTCGGAGCTTAATTCGTGACTCGGATGCTGCTGTTTGGACAGAAGTGACATCGGACAAACGCCAGCCTGTCAATTAGCGTAACAAATGCGACACTTATGTTTAATATGATGACTGTCCTCTCAAGTCTCTGCTGCGGTAATCCCGATCTGGAGTAGAGAAGAGGCAATCTACCGAGCAATGTCCTACTTAACGTTCACTTATTTATTTCTCTATGCCTCACACGTTTCAAGTACCAAATATTCTCTTATCATAGACCATATTGAATCACGTTTTCATATTTTTATTACGATTGTTCCCCATGAGGAGAGCGATTTAATTTGAATTGGCAATTAGGACTTTTCTTCATCTTTTTTGTCTCTCAAAAACGCTTCATCCTCTCTGAATTCTCTTTCTTCCGTTCATCTGTCCATTTTACTCCAGGTTGACGATTCGATTTTTGTTCAAACTTAACATGTGCGATTTTACAGCGACATTCATTGCGATCTTCGAGATTTTTTATATTTATCTGTTGTAGATATTTTGGACCTCTTTTAGCCACAAGTTCCGCATTTACTCTTCATAATTATATCGAGTAGTTTCTTCATAATTCTGGACTGTTTCATTCTGTAGACATGTGCACAGAACTTTGCTCGTCGTTTTCTGATTTCTTCAGTTATTTGTCTTTTGATAAAGTTCATTCTGAGGTCTTTTCATCTGAATGCCGTTTCTATTGATTGGCCCGTAAATCTTTCTGAAAATGTTTCGTTCTTGTTTTTTTATTTCTCTAATTCTTGAATGACCGTCAATAACCATTGTTTCTGAAGAGTAGATTGCTTCTGGAAGAATAGTTGTGTTTTAATGCCTCAATTTTTTTGTTATAGTAAGCCCATGTTAGCTTGTAGGCCCTTTGGAACTTGGTACTTCTCTTTTCAATAGCGATTCGTTTTAAACCTGAGGACTGTATAACTACTAAAGGTATTTGATATGGCTGACTTGTAAAATTTCACTATGTTTTGTGGTGAGAGAAGATTTATTTTTTGGTTTTCTTTCCATGTACTTGGTTTTATCATAAGAAATTCATATATATATATATATATATATATATATATATATATATATATATATATATATATATGATATTTTAGAGTCTGCAGGATACTATTTATGATTAATAATTTTAAGGGTTTATTGAGTCAGTATTTGTAGTGGTATTCTTCTCTCTTTCCGAAGCTTTCGTAATATACTTTATTGCTTCTACAATATAATATACACTCTTTCCTTACATGAGAGTTGCCGTAAAATCATTAAAATATTGAACAGAAGTTACATAAACATAATCTGCTAAATTCATCAACATTGACAATTTTCTTTTAATTTTCAATTTTGATATATTATTTGAGGTTAAATCTCTATATTATTTTCCGTATCATTCGATCCCAATTGTTTCTTTTCTTCTTCTTTTCTGTCGTGTTTCCTTTCCTATCCCGTATCCAGTAAGTAGCTATATATGTTATTCAAGGTTTGTGTGTCATTTTTTCATCTTTTCTTAGTTGGAGTGTCTCACTTAGTATCTCACTCATTAAGAATGTTTCGTTAAATGTTGAGCGAGTAGGCAATTGGTACTCGATTATGTGGCTAATATTTAACTATATGGCTTCTTATCTGATATGTGACATGAAAAAATCAGATCAAGTGTTCTATTACGAACGATTTGAGATTCATCGAAAACTTCTTAAATTTTTGCTGCAATCCTAAAATGCTGAAGTCCTATTTCAAAATTGAATATCAGAAAAACCATTTTCTCAGTCATATATAGAGGGGGATTTCATTAATTCTGCTTTTCTTCTATCGTTGCTGCCGTAATTCCATTAGGGCAGTCCTTAACTGAGTCTTAATTTTTATTATATAAGAGTACGTCCGTCAATTTGGACGAATTTAACAATGTTTCTCTGTTTTCCGTTCCCCATTCCTCCTTAATTGTTTTCATCATTGAATCAACCAATTAGTCATTCAATGGAGGTATCCCCAAGTTGGGGTATAAAACAAAAATTCGTTAAATTGGATAATGATTTTTTTATTAAATTAGACGCTGTTGCGAAGAGAGAGTAGATAGTACTTTCGTTTAATTTGAAAATTTTCAGTTTGAATTTTATCCGTCCGTGAGAAAAATATTCAAGGAATTAGCAATTTCCTGGTCGAAACGTCTGACCATTCTGATTTCCATAATAATAACTTTGATATAATTCTATTTAGAGCGTGATTTTTGTTTTATTTTCTCTGATACATATTAAATCTCATATACGAGATTTGTTCAAAAGAAAAGGGCGATTTTTCAATTTTTTCGAAAAGTATTCATTCATTCATCAATATATATTTTGTCTCCTGCAAAGTAATCCCCTCAGATATAATGCACGTATACTAGCGCTTCGTCATCATTCGAATTGTAGCAAAACGCTTTACTTTCTTCATTGATCTCTTCAGTCTTAACAATAGGAAAAACTCGCAGGGAGCCAAATTTGGTAAATACGGTTTTTGAGGCATTGTTGTGTTTGGCAAAAAATGACAAACAAGCATTTATGTGTGAGCTGGTGCATTATCGTGATGCAGAATCCATGGTTTGATTTTCCACAATTCCGATCGTTTGAGCCCTATTGCTTCACGCAAACGTTACTTAACTTCCTTGTAGTGTTCCTTATTAACCGTGTGATCTGTTGGCAAACACTCGTGGTGCACCACGCCGTTGTAATCGAAGAAAACAGTGAGCTAAACCTTCACATTTAATCGAATTTGGAGTGCTTTTTTTGGTTTTGGCTCTTCTGGCCTCTTCCATTGGGATGATTGGACCTTGGTTTCGACGTCATAACCACATACCCACGTTTCGTCACCAGTTATGACATTTTGGAACAAATCTGGATCGTCGTTGACATCATTCAACAACTCCTGAGCGATACTAATGCGACGTTGCTTCTGCTCAAAATTCTGTAATTTCGGAACAAACTTCGCTGCCACATGTTTCATGCCGAGAACATCAGAGAAAATTGCTTGGCATGAGCCGATTGTTATGCCGAAATCTTCTTCAACTCCCCAACAGTGATTCGACGATTCTCCAAAACTATTTTCTATTCTCTTTCCTTCGCTTGTTGACGCGGTTAAAGCTCCAAGGCGCGCATCATCACCAACATCTTATCGCCCTTGTACCGCTTATAAACACTTTTTTGGGACAATGTAGACTCGCCGAATGTCACAGTTGACATTTTTAGTGCGTTGGAGCACTTTATTCCGTTTTTAACGCCAAATTCAATACAGACTCTTCGATAAATTTTTTTCAAAAGTAAAAAATCGGAAAACATACAAAAACGTGACTAACCTTTTCAGTTGTCCAAAACAAACTACTAATCTAAAAAAATGATGGCTGATAATGTCAATATATGAGAAACGTATGTGTACCAACATAAAAAAAATAATCACTGATTCTACAAACCCTTTGTATATGTTTGTTTTTTCTCTTAGCAAATGCGTTCGTCAAAAAGAATATATATGGGCTTCATTTATTTTCGAAGGGATTATTCGCGCACAAAATGTTTGGCATCACGGTAAAGTTACTTCTGAAGTTCCCCAAAAGGGAATATACTATCAAATTTTGCTGTATAAATCATTTATTATTCACTTAAACGTCCGAGCGTTGCTATGAACTGGTAAAAAAATACAGATGTTGAATATGGTTATAGTCGAAGATTTTATAAATATTTGGAATTGAGAGTGAAATTACTACAAAAAAGTTAACACTAGAGATTAATGTAACTCGTTTTAAATCACAATATACGACGTCTGTTCAAAAGAAAAGGTGCATTTGGAATTTTCGTCGGTTCTGCATATTCGATTCTCGAAATTGTTTTTCATTATGTTGGTACAGATATGTTTCTCATAGGTTAAATTATCAGCCATTTTGGATTAGTTCGTTGCTCTTGAAAACCCAAAGGTTAATTAGAAAAGGTTTTGCGTGTCCTTCGATTTCCTCCTTTTGAAAAAAAGTATTGAAGAATCTGTATTAAATTATGCACCGAAAATGGAGTAGAGTTCTCCAACGCACTCAAAATATTGACTGGTATTCGGCGAGTCTACTTGGTCTCAAAATAATATTTATAAGTGGTACAAACGCTTTGCAGATGACCGAGAAGATGTTGATGACGATGAGCGTCCTGAAATTTGTAAAAACCACGTCAACAAACATCGAAACTGTGAAGAATATGGTTGGAAAATCGTCTAATCACTATTAGGGAAATTGCAGAGCATGTTGGCGCAGCAACCGGCTCAAGTCATGCAATTTTCTCGGATATTTTGGGCAAGAAACGTGTGCCAGCGAAGTTTGTTCCGAAATTAAAAATTTTCGAGCAAAAGCATCAGATTTGCTCAAAAAGGCCGTAACTGGCGATGAAACGTGAGTGCTTAATGCTTATACCGAAAAGCACATTTCAGAATTGCTTAAAGGATTGGAAGAAGCTCTGGCATAAATGTATTATATCCGAGGGTGCTTACTTGGAACAAAATGGATATTGATGAATGAATTTTTCGATAAAATTCAGAATTCACCTTTTTTTTTGAACAAACCTCGTATATATAATAAAAAGCAAGTAGTTATATTCCTTTAAGAATTTCGTTGTATATATCGTCATATAATATTTCAATTTATTGCACAAAGACTTTAATTGACGAAAGGTTTGTTACGTCTTCTTAAACTTTATTGATCTTTCGCGAGTTATTCTTGGCTTTGCGAAATATGAGCAACTTCTGTAATTTGAACGTCAGCATAGCAAATAAGCGAAAACTTCTAAGAAGCAGTGAGTTCTCAGATTCTGCATGTCAGGTCTAATCGTTGGTGATCCAATTAGTTACACAAGTTCTGTGATGTCTGTTGATGGTAAGCGTAAAGTGCTAGTGGAGAATTCGGGAATTCGTGTTACTTCAAGAAGAGATAAATTAGCTTATTAGGAGGGGCAGTTTACAGCCTTCCCATCATGAAATATTGCCGCAAATTACAGAGAAAACTGGAAGGTCCGTGTCGATCTGGAACCAGCTTGCCTCTAATTATTTCTACCAATTCACCGACAGCAATTTATCTAATTTATTGAATTCATGGTGTTAATCGGGCATACTCGGTACTGGTAGACCTACTATTCAAATGTTAAATGGTTTAATAGGATCATCACATTATTAATTAACCAAATTCAACAGTATAATCAATGAGTATAATGCATAGCTAGGACAAAAATTTTTAAAATAAGGCAATAAAACATTGACCATTCTTCATGAATTGTTCTTCTGAACGATATTTTTTGCTTTCATAGAATATAAATAATAATAAATAAGAATTACAGTACCTACATAAATATTAACCGTCCATATCGAGCATGAGAATGAAAACATTCAGCATACTTGTAATATATTACATTATCATTCAAATTTCAAATTAATTTCAATTTCATTTAGAGAACTTAAGAAACGAAATATTATTTGCAGTATTTTGAAAAATTGTAGTTTTTTCCAAACTTTAAAGTATTTTCATGACAGAATCAATTTAATGAAGTTTAAAAAATTGTTGATGAAAAAAAAATCGCGATAAACTTTTTGTATCGTTCTATTCCCGCAACAGTTTTTTTTTTCAATAAATTTTTCAATTCAATTTTTTTTTTTTCAGTTTGCCTTCAATAAAACTCATCGCAATTAGTATTTTTCGATTTATACACATCCCAACCTATTTTTCGCAGTTTTTATTGATTGTATTCCCATATTTTAGGTGATTTCCATAATTCATTCGTACTTTTTAGTATAGTATGCTCAGAAACAGTTTTCTTCATCTCAAAAAGTTCTTTAATACACTCGTTATATGTTCTGGGCTACTAAACCATTATTATCAAAAGTTGAATACAACTAATTTGAAGAAGTATCATTTTAATAAGGTTAATTGTATGTTATATGTTATAAAAAGTAACTTCCGTGGCTGAAATGAATGAAAACATTAAGTACTTTCAATCTATAGTTATTAAGAATAACTTGATTATACCACCGCATTTTTATATACAAAGTCCAAATCTAAGTTTTTCGTTGAATATCTGAATATCTTTTTCAATTTTTGACCTTTGTTCAGGATATATAATATTATTAGTTTATTAATATATAGTCCATGAGACTGATATTTTCGATATCTCTCTTTTAATATATATTTTGATTATAAAATATTTCTTATGATTTTACTTCGCAAACAGGATTTTTGTATTTTCCTTTTCTTCTATTGACGTTTCACTCAGTTTGTCTGTTACAAAACTCATCACAATCTGCACATTTCCGTTTCATAATCACAAAACCCGATTTTTCAAAACTCGTTTCTTCACCATATTTTTTGTGATTTTCAGAAAAAAATAATTGATAGAATTCAGCCAAGTGTTTCAAATTAAACGATACTCTTCAAACTTTTTCAATAGTTCTGCTCTCGGAATCTTTCAACAGTTCTGTAATTTTTCAAAGTAAATTCAGTATAATCCAAAAATTATTACAGCGCTTATATTTTGGAATTATCATTACCGAATTAAGTCATTTATTCTCTATAAGTGTTAAGTAGAATAATGTGCCGGATTTTTAAGCATATTTTCTAAGACGAGATTCAAGTATTTCTTGACGCCTCATTAGTAAAACATGATGTCCAGGAAGTCACACAATAATGCACAGTTTGGAACCACTGGAATAAATAAATCATATTCCATATTAACCGAATGTAACACCAATTTTGGACTTCCATTACAAAAATAAAGGTTGATATCAAAATTCACGCTCAATGGTTTTTCAAATATGTTGAAAAACCATTGAGCATACCATTTCATTGAACTATTCATGAATCTGTCGATTTCCAGTTAAATTTCAATGGAGTTATCAATGCCTACATGTAATCATGTGGGATTACTTGTTATTAAACCGATGTGTTTCTAGCACGTTTTCATCTATTTTGAATAAAAAAGTAATTAACTGGTATAAATATTGATGTATGGCATATTTCGAAGTTTGGTGATACACTCTTGATAATATTGTCGCACCAATTTTGAATTGGTTGGGTAAACTACACAGGCTAATTTTTTGAAATAATTTCCAGTGCTCCAATCAGAATTATATATCAAAGTCGTATATTTTGTCATCTGTTGTTCACATGTCACGAATCTATTCATTTGAAATTGGTTTTTCACAGTTTTTCCCTTCGGTTTAACATTCATCCTTCGAATGTGCCCCCAATGGACCACTTGAGTCAAGGGTCTTAGCAGGGTTCTTCTTTCACCTAATTAGGCTATCCCGTCCTGAGTGGGTCAGTTCAAAGACGCTCAAAAGTGACTTCGTAACAGCATCTCTTCTTCAGCCATGCAGTTGAATAACCATAAACGAAATTCAAGAATGCAGTATCGGGCTAAGTAATACAACTAACAATGCTTCGAATGAAAAAAAGTATATGCATTCTTGTTTAATAAAATTTTTGGCGTTAGTTTCGGTTTTTTATATATTTTTCATGCAATATTCCCTGTTTTTTCTAGGTATTACCTTACAATTATCAGAACTCAATTGATGTTGTTCTTTCTGAATTAATTTATGTCACAATAAGAATCAATAAAATCCACGATATCGTGTTATGTTTGATTAACATCGTCCATAGATCCAAAACCAATTCGAATACGATTCAGTGACATAAAGGCAACTTTTGACATTAAGCTTTATAACTCACGTACAAAACAACAAAGCTTTGCGTGATGAAACTGATTAACTGCGTTATTTAACTGATAGAGACATAAATATGTTAATCCTAGTATATACATTATTCATAAAATGTTTATTCAATGAGGTTTTCAATGTAGCACTTACCAAACTGATTATTCTCAATTATTTCTACATATAATGTGTAAATATATATATATATATATATATATATATATATATATATATATATATATATATATATATATATATCAATAGCAAAATAACGTCTACCACAATAATATTGTACATTTAACGCTTACCTCAGTAAGATGATCAAAAATACAACATCTAAAATATATAATACAATATTGTCAATAAAATTAAAATATATATTTACGAAATTCAACACTCCTAGGAACAGCAGAAAATCACGAATTCAACTGTGAAGAAAAAAAATACTGACAACACTTAAAAATAAGAAAGATAGAAAAATTCAAAATGTTCCATATACAAACAAATCTAGAAAACACATGATATAGATCAATGATACAGGACATCAAAGAACTCAGTCAATTCTATTTGCCACTTCTGAAGTACCAGAGGAATAGAAGAGAAATAGAAAAGAGAGCTGACACTTCAATGACAATCAAGTAGGTACTTAGGAGAGATGAATTTCGAAAATATATATAGTAATTTTATTGACAATATTGTATTATACACTTTAGATGTTTTATTTTTGATTATTATGCTAAGGTAAGCGTTAAATGTACAATATTATTATATGGACATTATTTTGCTATTGATATATATTATATATTGTTATTGTTTATTTTATATTATAGATACTGTGGAAGAAATTACTACTCTTGAAACGTCTAATGAACTACTTTGTGATTAGTTAACTATATTTCACAAACCTGATACAACCAACTTCACACTGAATCTTGATAGATTTATAAATTACACATTATAATTTAAAATTATTGATACAAATTTTCGATAATTTGTGTGCACTTTAATAAATCTAAAGTTAATGTGAACAAAAAAAACATATATTTAGGGGTCAATATGGGGCACTCTTGAATTAAATCTTATTTCTCAGTAGTAAATACATGACTTTTACATAAAAGCTCATTTATAATTATCTAAATTAGAAAAAAGGAACCAATGAATAATTTCACTAATTTTTCTCAATGATGAATTTCGTGGACTGAATATTAACTTGATTGCTACCAATTTTAATTTTCTCACGCCTTTTTTGACGCCTCTAAATTACATCATTACTCCCACATATTGTTCACATCTTATGTACACTTTCTAGGTCAAAATAATAAACAAAGTAATCTTTAGTAAAGAGGAACGTCAAAATTACCAAGTCGTTAGGTATATCTTCATTAAGAAAGAATTATTTTGATTCGTTTAGTATTGAAAATTGCAGCAATTTTTTATGACCAATTTACATAGAAATTGTGTGGAAAACATGACCGTTCATGTTTCTATTTTTCGAAAAATAAATTGATTATTTATTCGAGATTGTATATGTTCTAAATTCTGAAAACTGAATTATTTCATTTCCGAATGGAGCTTGACTTCAAATTTCTCTACAGTATACATACAATAAATCTTCTGTTACGAATCTGTACGCAGCATTATCTTTCGTTTCCCGTCAAAATTTCGTTGAAGCCATCAAGCATCCCCTGCGGTGTCTGGTTGGCGGAAGGTTTTCTGTAGTACTATAACATATTGACCGCTTGCCAATTTACACGCAACCTAGTTAAGTAAAGAGGGACCGCCATAAATAAAATTCTTCTATTCTTCTTTCCTTTCCCACAAGTTGTCTAGAGAAAGTTAACTATTCGGTTTTATTTTTGGTATTTGACAAACGTCATATATTGCTATAAACTTGACAAAGTTTTTGTAAATCTTCTAAAATATATTTTTCTATATTTCAACTATATTTTCTTCCTAGACAATTATTTGAATAAGATTCAAATTGGCACAGTTTTTTGTATTCAGTATTATTGAAGATTGTAGTTTATTTTAAAGTAGATAATTGTCTTATAACCTGCTAAGTGACCTTCAAATATAGTTATTGTGAAGTATAGTATAATTGAAACACTAGAGTTTGAGTCATTCTTTCATTGTATATAAAGTTACGTGTTTCGTCGGGTTACCGACTTCTTCAGACTCTAACAGAATGTGATTTAACAACAAATTTGATTGTCGATGTATTTATAAACAACAATAGAAGTTATAAGAATAAGAACAATCATAGAGTTATTCCCAAAGGCCTTCCATACTGAAGTATTGGTTCTTTATCTGAAAAGGGTCAACAATGGTGAATTATTTAAAGCCAATTGTTCATTAAGCATCTCACAGTATTTGTGTCTATAGATTTTCTCTATTTCTCATAAATCTAGTTGTCTACTGTTATGAATATTGTGTGACATTTTAAAATTTGAATTGAAAGTATGATTTTTTTAAACGAATGATTCGAATAATTTGAAAAACTTTCGAAAAACATTATATGTAAACTGTATTTGTGTTCTTCAATCCTAATTGCCGTAATTTGTATTTTTTCCTATAAAAATATGTATCTTGAACTTGTTTCACAATTCAACTTTGACTGTTAACTGTTGTTAATGTGAAGTTGAGTCGAGTGTGTTCTACCAGATTCTTGTAATTATTAATTCAATATTTTGAATATTTGAAGACACATTCCACAAACATCGTTGAATACAATCATATGACTCTATCTACTACTAAAAATATTTTCAATCATCAAAGTATTTTCAACGAGAAGAATCTGAAACAAAATTGACTAAAACGAACCTCGTACTTCACAAACTTCAACCTGAATACTCATTATTTTTGATGAATAGTCTCAATAACTCGGGCGCCTTGCATTAAAGCGGAAAAGCTCCCTAAGAGGAAATCTCAGAAAAAAATGTGAATAAAGCAGGTAAATAACTTCATTTCAGCGACAATAACAGCTGAGTCAGGTTGAAAATGTGCCATTTTTGAGACGTAGATGTGAACTATTCTTCGCAGAATTAGAAAATGGAAAATCTCTTTCCTCCAGGGAAAGTATTACAGGATACGGGAGGGAACCTCATTCCGCGTGAGTGAATGGAGGTTGAGCGTTATATGCTCTTAATGAAAAAGTGAAAATGCAGCAGTCCCATATGCATGATTGAAAGCAAGGTAGTCAAGTGAAACTCGTCTGAAAGGCATTGTTTTAGGAAAATATTTTTGCAGTTTTCATTCACGGTAAGAAGTAATTGTGCACTCTATAAAGATAGGCCATTTAATTCAAGCCTTCTCTTGAAAATTGCTCACGCTTTTTCGTCACTTTACTTAGGATTCTTTCAAAATTTGCTGTCTGTTGCTTTTAGATTTTGTAAGAGACAAAAATAGGACATAATGGCCTTTGTTAGTGGTATTATCTAATAAAAACAGCATCAAAATAGTGATAATTAGCAACCCGTTAGGATCATTAGAAATTTCATGAATCGTTTATATGCCTTTTAGATTTTGTAAGAGACAAAAATAAGACATAATGTTCTTTGTTAGTGGTATTATCTCATAAAAACAGCATCAAAATAGTGATAATTAGCAACCCGTTAGGATCATTAGATATTTCATGAATCGTTTATATGCCTAATTATGTTTGTATTATTTCGTGATGCACATTTCATTCTAAGCTTCAAGAGTGGAATGGGTTGTGGATTTATCATCAAATTACTTAGTGTTGTTCAAATTTTATATTTCAGTTCATTAAGACAACAGGCATTGGAAGATGCATAAAAAATCCAACCAGCATTGATGGACATACCTTTGGATAATTAACTGTATACTCTACGTCTACAGCTAGTGGGTTTTGTTATTCCAATTGTGAAATTTCTTGAGTGGAATTATCAATATACCTAAAATACTTGAAAACTATCCGAAACCCTACATTCAAAACATTGGGGGTTGGATTATTAGTCGCATTTGGCACTGAGGCGTAGAGATGATCGATGTTAGTAAAACATCGATGTTGTAATCGAAAGCCCAACATCGATGTTCGATATTTATCGAATACCGAACATCGATGTAAAAATATCGATGTTCTTGCTTTCAACATCGATGATCATCGATTTTCGATAATCATCGAGCTTCCCTATTGGTCGTGCGTGAGGCCGAGCGTTAACATCGATATCGATTCCGTTAACATCGATATTCGATATATATATATATATGTTAAAACATCGATGTTTTTGCTTTCAACATTGATGAACATCGATGATCATCGAGCATCCCTACTGAGGCGTGCTTGAGAATTCCTGAGGAGTACTTGAATTTCGTTCTGTTCCAACTTTGAAAAACTTTATTTTAAAACTATTTCAAACTATAAATTAAAATTAACACACTTTGCTTAAGTTTCACGAAATATATTAAAAACTCTACATATGTTTCGGGTGGTTAACCCATGTCAAGAGTATACAATGTTTCTTTCTTTTTAAACACTGCTGAACAAGTTGTAGAAAATTTTAGTAAGTATTTGAAAGTTCTTGTACTGAACCACAAACTGTAGCAGCAATATAAATGAACCATATAGGTAAACCATAACAATTAAAAATATGTGTTAACGAGTATACTCATAATCATCAAAATTGTTGATATTGAGAAATCATTTAATTCTTCCAAGCATCATCGAAATCGAGTTCACGAACTCACAAATCCCTAGTATAAAGAGAGTATACTACTCTTGAAAATATTCGAGACATCGTTAATACATTTAAAAAACCATCTGATATTCGATGCAATATTATTCAATAATATCATACAATATATTGAGCAAATCAAACGTAAGATACCATCACTTTGGCGTAACAATAAAAATCGAAATTGAAATCAGAAGACACAAATATTTCGTTGTATCGATTGCAGCGATAAGTTCAAATTTCTTCACACAATTCTTTAAATAAAACTTTATCGCTTTGGTGCTCCCCACACATTTCTTTATGTCGGTAAGAAGTGGGAAAGGAAAATTATTATTGTGTTTGGATTTAACAGATTGCGGCTAGACAAATAAACGAAAACCAATGCTGAAACTCTATATTATTTATCGTGGGAGTCTGGTTTGCTCTGACCATTTCGTAATGAGGGGAGGTGTGAACGCTTTGAATTGATCAAAGAAACTATGTATTCCCATTGCCTTCTGTAGGTGTTCTGTAACTTTGGTATGGCATATGATCGAGAATTTTAGTACTGTAATTTACAAAGCCGACTAAGGAAATATGACAATGTTGTATAATGAGAAAAATAAACAAACTATTCTCGAAAAATCAGGGGTATCTTAATTGAAATGTTCGAAGTGCTAGGCAATTTAAATTAGGCAAGCTAGAAGAAAGATTAACACAAAAACACAAGAATGAAATCAATAAAAGAACATAACATTTTTTTCTGTACGAAAAGCGGAATTTCTTATTTTTATTTCAAAAACAAATATCTTCTAGACCTGAATTATATCAAATCGAAGAAATTATATTAGTACAACTTAATGAGAATTATACAACTGTTAGAAGCTACTGAAATTAAATCAACACTAAAGAAAGTGGAGATTTAATCAACAGAAATACGAAGTTAACTATCTTACAAGTAAATAAAAAGATAATATAAATAATAAGATGGTCACTTATTTGAAATCGGTTATATGAACTTTTGGCATTCGGTTTTGTATATTGTATGATGATGTAATTCTGAAGGAATTGATAAATATTCGTGAATTTATCTCAAATATTTCAAATAATTTTCTGTTTATTTTTGTATTCGGTTCGTTCAGTTACAGATCAATATATACACATTTTTGAAATAACATGAATTTAGAACTGAAAATTTATACATGATCTATTTATATTATATCCTCATCACAAAAATTGCATATTCTTCCAAAAAATTATATGTTTTCCTCCCAATTGAACTATTGAAATATTACACCTCTATTTGTTTGCAATTTTCTAAATACTTATTTTTATTTAATAAACAATTATAAAGTTTTGAATGAGTAATTGATTTTTGTTATTTATTATCCTTTTTCGTCTTTATTACATTTTTTCCAATATACCAAAGCATATTTTAAAAAAGCTTTATTTTAAGCATTAAATTAAATTAAACTCTTGGCTTAATGTTTCACGATTATATTTAACAATATGAATTTGTCAACATGTGTCGAGAGTGAGATTATTTTCAAGACTCCAAATCTTCATCCAAGTTTTGATAATGAGCTCACGCTCGAAAAATGTTGACAAATTCATATTGTTAAATATAATCGTGAAACATTAAGCCAAGAGTTTAATTTAATTTAATATTTAATTATGTTCCATCAAGAGATAAGCCAGAATTCAATCTCAGTCTTTATTTTAAGCGCCAGTGGTGCAAAAAAATTGATGAAAAACTTTGACTAGGATTCAATAATAGCTTGCAATTCAAAAATCTTTCCTCTCATAAAATTGACGTCAAGAAATGACTTGCAGGAAGCGCCCGCATTTTATTACATTTTTTTTGCCTTGCTAAACTTTATTCGAAGGAACTCGTTGGCAACCTAGCCATTACAATTTTCCGAACAAGATTTCAAAGATCGTCTTACTTTTTGTGAGCTTTCTTGCTAAGGATAATCATGATTGAATTACACAATATATGAATATATTGAGTGATTATTCACAAGGATTATTTGGGCAATTTATCTGTCCTAGTAGCTAACATTTTATCTCAAATCAATGTTATTTTATTATTAATATTCGTTAATTTTACTCTACAACTCCAATCGAAATTTCGAATTAAATATGTTCATTAGAAATAGAAGATTTTTTCTGTTACTGATATGTATACACATAAATACGACTTCAAAATTGTTTCTCCAGTTTTAAGAATCTAAATAAACATTCCTTTTTTATATAACCAATTTTATTGTTTCATTGGTAGCTACATTCACTACGTAAGAGTATTTCAACAGTGTTTCAATATATCTGTTTGTTTTCTCGAGCGAAGAGATCGATGTAGAAAACAAACTTGTTCGAAATTGTACCCTCTGTATACAATCTATAATATATTCTCATATATTTGGTTACTTGGTGATAGGAGAATCAACAAATTCTTAGTTTTTTACTGCCTACGAAACTAGAATAATTGTCTTACGTAATAAACAAACTGCAGAAGAAGCTGCAAATTTAATCTATTTCAATGATTATACTCAATTTATTGTTAGCTGATATAATTCAATTCATGCCTCATCGTGGCTTAGTCCACCTGTCTCACTGTCGTCGGCCCTATCGATTGTTTTTTAACTCATTCCTTTTGTTTGACTCGATTCTTTTCCACTGTCACGGGTCAATGGAATAGTGGGTTCTGACCGAAGCAAACAATGAGACGTCAGTTAGTTCGACAAACATACCTACGTGGATTCAGAATTTAAATGTGTACCCAGCTAGTCAGGTCCCTTGTCGATTTGTTGTACGATGTCTATAGATAAAGAGTCACAGGCTGCGACTTTCGACTTGATGCACGTGAACGTTCTTAGCCGAAATCTAGATTTCGGATGACCGCATTGGAATCCGATGAATATCATTTAAATAGACTTTACTGTCAACGAAAATGACAGCGTGAAGTTTTCTAGTTTTTTAATAGGACGCTACTTCGTTGATTGAAAGTATTTTAAATAAATACCTACTGAGTTGTCGTTTACGAAACACTGCATATAAAACCTCATTTATTATTCATTTGATGGGCTAATCAAGAAGACCGACCACATAGTGTATAACAATTTAATTAGTAATATAAATTAGGAGTGTAACATAAAATATAAATTTGATGTTAATCAAGCAGTAGGTTGGCTGTATGATTATCTGCGTTGAAGTTAGTTTGCTATGTTAGTTTCAAGGGGACAATATATGAAATCGTTTGGCAATGCTTACGATATCTTTAAAATCTGTTGAATTGTTCCAAATGGATTAATTTATTATTATTATTGTCATTTCATAGTTCGTGTAGATCGCTGTAGTGTAATGAAGATATTGTGAACTTTAATGCTTCAACTTATTGATTCCCGTTTTATGCTAATAGTGAGACGTCCTGGTATAGTGAGAATTTATCAAAAAACTCGAAGAAACATCTTTGAATTTCTTTGAAAAGTCAGAACGAAAAAATATGGAGCGTTAAGAATAATTAAAAATGCAGAAGTATATTTAAGTATAAGATTTCTTTCTTAACTTTCACAAATCTAAAAATAAGCATTCAAGCATAAGCTACCAAAAAAATTTATTTTGTTTCTCTGAATAATGTTTGAGACCTCAGTGCGTTGCACCTCATAGTTTGGGGTGCACTGATATAGGTATATATTTTTATTACAGCCTGCAAAACAAACTTTTAAAATTGTTTAATAGTGTTGGCGTTTACTGGATGTAGATCTATTATAATTGAATTAAACTGAAATTCAAACACTTCAACTTTTTATTTACACTTTATTGACAACATAGCATGACACAGGTTTCTGTTAGCATCTAAAGAAGGCGTTTATAACGACGAAACGCGTCATTTTAGTTTATATTCACTTTTAAAATTATTTCACTGTATTCTTGCAAAATAAATTTATCCTTGTAGAATCAATTCCTTTTAGGTATTTTCTCAAACGTAAATGTCGATTTACCTATAATCAGTTTACTACATGCTTCTTTCATTCTTGTATCCATTCAACAATAGGTTAATAAATTAATGAAAAGTCTCTTTACATGAAGCAACCAACAAAGAAGAAGCTCTCGAGGAGTAAGTTTCTCTTTTAAATGGTATCGCGTGTTGAACGATATTCCCATAAAATGCTGAGTTTACTTAACATGGTCGACGTTCTCCGTGTTTTTCGTGTACGTGTTTATATTTTTTGTGTGAATAAAGCCCCGACTGCTCAAAGCTTTTGGCTCATTCACGTTCCTAATGGATTGTCTGAGTGATTGAGTGAAACAAAAACTACGGTTTAGAGAATAATGTAATACATTTTTTGCCAATTCGTTGAGAGATTCGTTGAATGGCAAAATAATGAACATAATAGATAAAAAAGCTTGTTTGTTCATATTCATGCGATGAATATAAAAATAACGATTCGGGTGCCGGGAGCACCCTACGGTAGAACTCAGGTTCGAGCCCCGCTGAAGGCTTAGGTGTTTGTGTTCGTCTTTTTTTGGGTAGTTTAAATATTGATATATGGTGGGTAATATACATTGATTACAAGCCCAATGGCCGTTCGGAACCGACGTTAAACTGTAGTTGCTATGAATCAAAATAATTGAATATAAACTTAAATTCAAACACTTGAACTTATGATTTACGCATTTCGTCGTTACAAACGACTTCTTCAGATGCTTACAGAATAATGACAATTCAATGATAATGGGTTTACATGAAGTAAACGCCAACACTATCAAATAAAAAAAGAATTTAAAAAAGACGGAGATTAACATAAAAAATATTTTATCATTTAGTAGTTGCCTAGGTTTAAAAATATTCTTTAATACTCAAAATTCGATCGGAATTGACACACAACTTCAAGTAACTTTTCAATAAATTGAATTTGAAGAATCTTTGCTATACTTTAAAGGCCTGGAGATACGTACAAATTTCAACAATCCCTCATAGAGAGACCGTTTACTAAAAACTTATTCATCAGAACAGCTTAGCTATCTAAAAATATAAAACTGACCAAATTTGTAAATTAAAAAAATAACGTTTTCTTTAAAAGTTTCATAATTCTTCTGTGAACAAAACTATCCGTCATACCTATGCATTCAGACTCTGTGAATTTAAGTAATTTCAATGAACGATGAATCTACTCTGTGATAGTTCATATTTAAATGAGAGGTAGACAAGTTTTTATTATTACCTCTCATTTAAGTAATTTCTATCCGGAAATACAATTTTTCCACGTTTTCAGAAGACTACGCTTTGAATAGAATATTTTTATTTTTTCAACCCTCTTATTGCTAAGAATTAAGATGTAGTATATATGCATATTTAACTATACAACTTATACAGAAATTCCTTTCCACGAAAAAATATTTATAATGGAAAACCTTAAGGGTTAGAATTGTATGAGGCTGCTTGGACCAATCAAAAGATAGACAGGTGATCATGAGGGATTTTCAAACATTTTCCTCCAACATCTTCATTTTAATCGATATACACAATACGTTATTTCCTATCATTCGATGCTGTCAAGGTAATAGTAAATGGCTGTTATAGGATATCTGGGTTCTTCAGTTAATCTATTGAATATCCTAGATAATACCTAGAAATAAAACCCGGATGTATTTGGCAGTAAATAGTGTTTGCAATGGGAATAATACATTTCAATAATAATATCCAAGTAATTAATGATCCACTGTCAATAACATTCATGTCCCATTTACATTCCCAATAATAAATCACTAATGTATTCCTATAACTCAACAACACGAAGAACTGCAAGCAATTATTTGAGATAACCTCTGATCCTTATGAGGAAATCCAAGAATCGCAATATCCAATACTGCATCTGACGTTATTAAGTTGTTTGTTGCCACTGAGGCGGTCTAAAAGATATCTACATCAATTTTTATAAGCTCCCAACCGCAACCTCCTTCCCTGACCTCCCCTATCTGCCGCGTGTAAAGAATTAGCTGTCTTTGTTTATGTTCCTGTTTATTATCAGTTATTAGTCATGTAACAATTACCGGTTAAAAGTGCTTTTTTATTGTGATGCGAGGCCAGAAATAAACTTGTTAAAATAACGAGACAAGTATGGAGGTTGTAGTCGCCGCTATAGTTATGAAATATTGTCTGGTGGAGCTTAACGAGTCTCAAGAACAGTCTCGTCGATGTATCTGATATCAGCTAATCAAGAAATCATTACTTTTTTGAGATAAAGATGAAGTGCTCATTGAAAATAATCAGTGGAAGAACCATGTTGTTTCAAGTTAATTTCTGTTGAGTTGAACATATTAAGTAATTTATCGAATAATTTACTTTCAACATTAGTAGTTTATCTATTGTGTTACAATTGATTACCTAATTATCTTTGTAATGATGATTGCATGAAAATAAATTTTTCTCAGTGGCTGGAATGAAAGTTGAACCACTATTCAGAACAACCAATTGCCAGGAGTTAAGCTGGTGAATTATGACTATATTGCCGAAAATCATTTCAATTTTTCAATCATAAATATTTTGACGGTTGAGAATGATCGGAATCCAACTCATGAACTTCGGGAATCGAAAAAGATTTGAAATTTATATTCCAAACCTCAACAAAACTCAAGAATAATGGAAATCATTTACTGTTGACAATATAAACACTGGATAAAAGGATCCAATTATAATTGAGGTATTACCCATATGATTTTGATGAGGATACTAGAAGTATCTTCGATATAGTTAGCCCTAAATGAATAATTTTCAAAACTTTCATGTCTGTTTGTAAAAAACCGTAAAACATTCACTTTTGTAGTTCTCTACTGAATATAAAAATAATAAAAATTTTAATTACTTTACTTCGGTTCAGGTAGAAGAGTCACGATCTAAAGTACAGCAAGTAGATACCTATTTTGTACATAGCTAGCTTGATATAGATGTTTATGAATATCTGAAGGATAAAACTTCTTCTATAACAAAAAACTGGCAAATTTTCAATCACCTAATCTAATTAGAAATATAGAGGCGTCAAACAACTGAAATCATTAAGTTCGCAATTATTTCTTTGTTCAAGATGACCACAGAACCATAATTTTTGTAGATCATGTACTACGGGACGAAAAAGTTTTTCTCGCTTGATATATATTTATGGTCTACATAATTGCATTTTCATATTTAGAATCTCACCCTAAACTTATGCATAGTGAGGTATTATTACGATTGTTTAGATATTTTTATTCTATAAAAATCAAACGGTAGGTATTGTTCATAAATTCGCGACAATTTTAGGAGGGATTATCCTTCAAAGCGGACGCCCACATAATTGAAAGATATTTTGCAGTCTTATCCTGTCCCATTTTTCCTTATAAACATGAAAGCCTTAATTCAAGGAAAGTCAGGATGCGGAAATTGAAACAAGATTAATGAATGCTTTTTCCTCTCAAAAAGAAAACCCAAATCCCTGGATTGGAGAGAATCAGGAAACACGCAGTGGGGATCACGGGTTAGCGTGATTTGATAGTATGAAATGACATGCTAAGTGAATTTGATTTAATGAACGAGAGCAAGGAAAGTCTATGGTGCCAATCTTCAGTAACAAGGATTCAAGAAGCTAAAAATTGAGCAGCATTCTGGTTTAATCAGTAGTAAATTATATTGACAATTCAATAGGAGCATACTCAAAACTAACGCATACTAAGCGAAATAAGAGGCCACTATGAATAGATTTTATCCAATTTGTCTGCCTGGTCTCTGTTTCGACTGTGTTTACAGTCTTCATCAGGACTGGCTAACTGAGTTGAGAGCTGAAAAAATTCAGTATTTAAATAGCGAAATAACAAAATAGCGAAACCTCAAACCACAAGAGTTTTATTCCTAAAATATTTTAAGCTCTTTAGCTCTATCGAATTCTTCGTAATTGACGCAGATTTTTCCGATATTTCTTAATATATCTTCACGTTTTTATATTAGATGATGCAGGAATGAAAAGGTTTCCAATGGCATTGGTTATTTGAGTCTCTTTTTCTTTTCCACAATTCCATGAATATGTATCACATGTAGGTATATCAATATGTATCCATGAATATGTTCACTCAATATTAATTGTGAATTGAAAAATGAAGATTGAAATTCTCCGAAATAGAATTTTCAATTTCAGCATTATAGTATGAACCATATGAAAGCACAGATTGCGTGATCGTAACATTTGCACGTGTCTAGTTTTATTAGAATACGAAGGTACAACAATACTTCATTGGTTAAGTTAACAATAGAACAATTGGAAATCAGGGTTCAAGAAACATATCAATCGTTAAGTTACGCCGTCTGATGTATTTTCAGTAGAATTCGAATCGTAAATCCTACTTGATTCAATCGTGATTTGATTTCAGTATTTACAGTCGGAAATTTATTGTTTCCTCTCTGCCACATCCAATCAACTTGTATGATTTATAAGTAATGAATGTTGTGTAATTTTAATAAAGCTGTATAATGAAATTGTCATTGTTTCTTCTTAGAATTTGAAAGACTAGGATATCTTACGAATGTGTAGCTGCTAAATGAAAATGACAAAACATTTTATACGATTAAAACAATTATACAATGAATGTATCCCAAACAAAACAAAATGTTCTCTAAATTTAAGCTGTTTCCAACTTCTGATCTTTTTGAACTCTTTATTTCGAAAGCAAAACGGGCTTGGGACAAAAATCATAAAGTTTTCTATGTTTTTCACTGAATTAGTGCTTAATTACTGTAATTTATTTTAAATATCTAACAATTTAATTCCGGTTATAGATCACGTCATAAGTGAATTCCGTGATCTTCAGTGATCTTCATTGTTTTTAGTAACACGAAAAGTTATATGAACATAAAGTTTTTCTTCTCGTATTGTTTGTTGATTGATGAACAAAGCCTGCATTTTTGAAACCATCAAGAACGATACTGTTGAAATAAACCCTTGATAATCCTTTCAACTTTTCATTACATTTTTATAAACACCATGCGTATTTTTGTGTTATTCAACACTTAAATACGATCACCTACTAACTGTAATACCTGGACATTTCAGAGTATTCAACAAACATAAAATACGAAGATTATTTAATAATAATAATTATACATTTATTCCCAACATTTATACATCCAATTACAGAGATAAAATAACAAATTGTACACAAATAATGATAAATAAGAAAAAATTAACGAAAAAAAAACAAAAAAGAGAATACCTATAAGCGAATATAAATGCAACACGAAAGAATTGAATTAAGATAAATTAAAATAGTATTAAACAATTACCAGATAGAACAAACTAAAAATGAAATATTGTCTATTACAAAGTTACATATGGTAACATATTTCGAAAAGTATTTCGATTTTAATATCGTATACCTAAATATTTTCAGTATCAACTGAAAATTTTTCTGCTTTGAGATAATGTTTATTCGTTTATTTGAGATGATAAGATTTGATAAATGCATATTTAACACTATTTACTATCTTCAATAAGATACAGTTTCTTATAAACATTGGGTTTGTTTTGGAAACGTCGCCCACCCTCGATATATAAACTCGCAACGTATCTAAAATCTACCTCTCAACAATTCGAACATGTGAATGCGGAAATTTGAGAACCCACAAAGAATAAATGGGGAGAAACTATTAAAAAAACTTTTGGAACATGGGGTGTTAGCAGAGATGAAGAGATAAGAATACCGACTTGCCCACATAAACTAGTCATCATAAAATATGAATACAGAAGTACAAGATGTTACCCATCATTATTAATCAATCCTATAGTAAAGGACGAAATGAGCATTTTGTCTAATTTTTTATTCACTATGAATAAATAAAATCATTTAAATCATCAATTTAAGACCTATTCAATTCATATAAGTTATTCATAAATGGAACACAGTTCATTTTCGAAGTTTATTCTTATATCTTAATTTGAATAAATATTTGTTATACTCTTTATTCCATACCTACATATAATAATAATAATAATATATTGTCTTTATTGCCAAATAGTAAAATCAAAAATAAATAAATATAATAATAAATAAAATCTACTCCACTTAACCTCTATAAATAAAAATAATACATGAAAATCCCAATAAGTTAAAAGCAAAAGAAAGCGACAATTGATAACAAATAAAATTAAACTATAATTTATTATTATTACATATTAAATATAAAATATTAATTTATATTAAATACTAAATGGGTTATTATAATAAATTATAAGAACCCATTTCCACTTTTGATGAAACAAAATCAACCCATATCGAAATACTATATCGAAACATACACGACTATATTTCGGCTTATAAATAAAAACTTTTCAATCAATGAGATAACTACTGTCAGAAAACTAAGCGCTAAGTTTTAAGTTCAATTAATTCCTATTATCTGATTGTCATGGTTTCTATTAATATAATAAGCAAACATAATCTCTTGTAGATACATTCCTACAGTTTTCAGTAAGAAAACATAAACATTAAGACCTTTCTGACGACCGTTTAACACGTTGACTAGTGTATTTTCGGCAGGTAGTTTTAAATGGATTTGAGGGACCCACAGCCAGTTGTTAACTTCATGAAGATGAATATCCCCTGTCTGAAAAGTTACAATTAGGACCACCATATAACCATAACGACATTTCGTACCTATTCTCCCAGAAGTAGATAAGTGCTTTTTTGTGCGTGAGGGGACCTCGCACAGTGCTCCGGCCTTATCTTTACAGATTCGTAAATTTAATAAAGGGAAATTTTCACCTCTTCAAAATACCGTGGAATGAAAGAGATAACGCACGGCAACGCAATTCTAAAATTCGGCCACAGATGTATCTGATTTTGAAATCTGGTGTGTGTATATCTGTGACGGCGTGATGATAGATCCTGTTTGTCATTTTATACCTACTTTTCAGTATGCCTACTTTTCAATTCAGTGTGAAGTGGGGCCAGGTTGGATTAGACATTCTTTTAGAATGTGTAGAATGATGCTTCAGAATTTCATCAAAACTAGCAGTCACATAAAGAATAACGGGAGACAGACTTTTCTTTGTATTAAAACACCTGATAATATTTAGACATTTATTATTATTTTAATTGGATCAAAATAAGATACATCTCGGATAAAAGGGAGTAAAATAAGCGAAATTTATATTGAAAAGTTAATATCGCAAGTTATTCAAATGAAAAAAATTAAATTTTGAAATTATAATTACCCATTTTCTGAAAAGGATTGAGTTCAACGAAACTCTTCTTATTCTTTTTTATAATTGACGTATGTGTAAATAAAAATAATTTTATAAATTGTAATGTTGCTTGAAGCCCCGAATTCATACAAATTATTATTAAACATTTGATATTATGATATTTATATTTGAGATTAAACTTTGTATTCTATTAAATAATATACCCAAGTATGTATGTGTATTCCCCAGGAAAGTGTATAATGAGAGGATCATAAATAAATTGAATATAAACTTACTTTCCAAACACTTGAACTTATGATTTAAACTTTATTCACTACATAGCATGAGGCGTTTCGTCGTTACAAACGACTTCTTCAGATGCTTACAGAATAATGTGCCAAAAAGCTGTTATCAGCTTCTTTTAAATATTGAATAGTGTTGGCGTTTACTTGATGTAAATTCATTGTAATTGAATACAAACTTAAATTCAAACACTTGATTCAAGTTTATATTCAATTATAATGGATTTACATCAAGTAAACGCCAACACAATTAAATATAAATAAATTGAGTTAAGGGAATGATATGACACCCATTAGAATCCTTTTATTAGTCCTTTCAACTCAACACTTAGCAAATGAAATTTATACATATATAAAACCAATGAACAAATATTGTGGTAGTTATTTATTTATTGATAAATCTTGAATAGAATGAAGCTGAAGGTGAAAGCAGAAAATTTTTATTATAACATCACGAATTATCATCAAATATTGATTCCGAAACATTCTTTGAAGGCCACTTCATGAAGATGTGTGCAGTATGACCCTGTTCCATTTTATCTCTGCTATGAATCGTTCGATGTGTGCTATGATGTTCGAAGGCTTAATGGACTGCCTAACTCTGACGTCATAATGACTCTAAAGAAATGAGTTCATTAGTGTAAAATCCCTTAAAAATATGTTTACTTAGTGTTTTCTCATTTTTCGTGATAAAAAAAAATTTCAATTTTTAGAATTTTCTCATAATTTAATACAAATACGCATGAAGAAGTTTCGAGGTACTACTTCTTCATCAAATGTTGTATTAATACTGCATTTTAATACCGCATTAATAATAATCCAGTAGTATTATTCCAGCATTTGACAAGGAAGTAGTACTTCGAAACGTCGTCATGCGTATTTGTATTAAATTATGAGAAAATTCTTAATATTGTTTCATTATGGATATTAGATAATTTTCTCCAAGTATCGGCCTCATCAATCATCAATTTCAATTTGTGCATTCGGTTCAATCAGTCTGCCTTTTAAGCAAATCATATCCATTTTCACCAAATTTGAATTATTTCATAAAAGATTCGGCTTGAAAACTTTTCGTTTGAAACACAGTTTTCAAAACAAAATGCATAAAGGAGAAGTTTTATTGTATCCTCAAAAATGAAAAAACACTGAATAAAATATTTTTATGGGACTTTACCGTCAAAAGCTTCTTTTTTCGAGCCAATTATTGGCTCCGCCCCTTCTGTGATGATACCCCATAATGTCGTACAATAGGCATTGTCAAGTAAATAGATGAAATACGAAATATGAATAAACTATATAAATATATATATATATATATATATATATATATATATATATATATATATATATATATATATATATATATATATATATATATATATAAAATAATATACATTCCTTCAACTACATAGACCGTGGTTTTCATTGAGTGTTTACTTACTATGACGTAAAATTTCATTCTTGATTGTGCTCATCTGTCTTATCTTGTTTACTTCCCAAAAATGGAATATATTCCCCCAAAGTTTATTTTGAAAATGATCACACATGTTATGTTAGTATTGAGTTCTTGTTCGTACGTACAGATTTCTTGCATGTTTTTGATGCAGCTATTCTAAAATTACAATTCCATAAACTGCGCTGTCCAGATTTTATCTGTCAAACAGTGTTCAGTAAGCTATTCGCAATGTGACTTTCGGTGCACGTTTGACAGATTTATGGCAATATGAGCGTGAGTTACAGCCTGACGTTTCAACACTACGCAAAAACGAACTGGAGGCCTTCAAAAACAATTCCGTGCAATTTCAAACAAATATTATACGTGAGATTATTGCAAACATCCGCAGATTATATCGATGAATATGTCATCAATATGGTAGGATGTAGAGATATAAAAGCTAGAAGGAATGTTGTAATTTGAGAATAAATCAGATTGATTTATTCAGGCGGATACCGAATGGCGTTGAAGATTTAAGTGGAATCATCTCTGTTAAGTTCTCACAGGTTGTTGATGAATATGCCTCAAAAAAACAAACAGCAAATTATCTAGTCACAAAGTACTTACTGCAAAAGATCAAGCATCAATATAAAATGTCCACAGGAATTTATTAAATCCAAAAAATGGAAGTCAATGAGTATATAATTTTGAAATTATATAACAAACAACTGAAAAGGAAGAATATCTATACTTACCTATTTTATTAGAAAACGATGAAGAAACAACTCAATACTCAATTATATATTGTGAGCATAATTTGGACAACTTTTTTACTCAAGTATTTAAGTAAAACTTGGACTTAAAGCAAGCAATCACGACGGAAGGACTTTCCTATTTAGTGTTCGCGTAACATCCATGGGAGTTCATTTCTTTGCTACGAATTCTCCCCCTTTATGACAACAAAATAAATACTGGTATGTTCAATCTTCTAATCAAGTGAATGTTATTAAACACTCAGAAAAGCCTTCATAAATTTGACTGAAATTTAAATGAGTGAAATATTTTGTGTAAATAATACTTGAAGAATATATTTTTTTGCTATGTAACTTTTACTTACTTCGAATTACAATATTATGTTGAATTGAAGTTGATACATTACACAAATCTAACTATTACTACAACTAAAAATAGCTCTTTCTGCAATCAAAATAATTTTCTACTTAAATATTTAATAGTGTTGGCGTTTACTTGATGTAAATCTATTATAATTGAATATAAACTTAAATTCAAACACTTGAACTTATGATTCACACTTTATTGACTACATAGCATGACGCGTTTCGTCGTTACAAACGACTTCTTCAGATGCTTACAGAATAATAACAACAAATTTGAAAAACACAGCTAAAAAGAAACCATCAGTCAAAAAGTCAAAACATTTTTAAAAAATCATAATAATAATATTTCATCATCTAAATCATTTAATCATAATCATAATCATTTAAAACGAACAATAATTTATCGAGACACATTAAGAGCAATAAAAACAAAATTAAACCAGAAGACAAATCAGGTGTTTACCAATTGAATTGTGGAACATGTCCCGGTATATATATATATATATAGGTAAAACTATTAGAAATTTCGGTACTAGAATACAGGACATAAAAACATAAATATAGCTTCGCGCATAGCAAAAGTCATTCGAATTATGCTAACCATTTATTATCAGAAAACCATACTTTTGATACGGAGATACATTTCAAAATTCGAAATGAATCGGCATAAACGTTTGCTCAATGAACAGATAGAATTAAAGAATTCACCCTTGTTAAACCTTTTCAGGTAATAAAAATTAGATTTCAAAATGGAATATCTTAAGTAAAACCCAAAGTCATAGAATCTCAAATTTCTTGATATTTATACCTGTGTTTTTCGAATTTGTTGTTATTATTCTGTAAGCATCTGAAGAAATCGTTTGTAACGACGAAACGCGTCATGCTATGTAGTCATGAAAGTGTACCAATAAAGTGTAAATCATAAGTTCAAGCTTTGAATTTAATTTTATATTCAATTTTCTACTTATTGTAAAGAGCTGAATTCTCTTGCTCTAAGCCTCAATTGGGATTAAGCAAGTTTCAATAAACATACGTCGTATTTGGCGAAGCCATCTTCTATTTCAACCGAAATTGTATTACAACCCAACTTATACGAATTAATTCTGCATTACGTTTTCCTGTGATGTTCAGATCAAACGTAGAACGGTCCAGTCTGAATGCAGAGAGGGCCCTAATTCCGAATCAAATTGGAATAAACGGCCGAATTAGTTGTAATTAGTGGCTGAAGAGGCGACCGCTGCTTGTCCCGGATTCGTTTTTAGATACCATCGTTAAAAGTTCGAAGCACGTACGGAGGTCCATGTTCAATTTCAGTTTCTAACGTTCTAATGTGTGAAAGATAGGAAACACAAACATCTTGACCACACACGGCGAATTCCATATGATTTTTGAGGAAAGTGAGTGGTTTCAACGAAAATAGCCTTATCTATTAATTAAATTATTAAATATACAAATTTTCATATTTGTTTGTGGATTCAATTGAAGATGAATTAAGGAAACTCTGGCTATAACACTAAGAGAAGTTGAATACAATACTAAATGAAGTTGAAGACATGTTGAGCCATTAAACATGGCTCAATGTATAGAATAAATAACACTAAGTTTCACAGAATTACACGGTTAAATTCCAAATCAATGATTAAGCAATAATTATTTTCATTTTTATCATTTGAAGGCATTTTAATGAATGCAAGTTATTCAGAAAATTACAGGAAAATTACAGACCAATAAGCATCTTGACTTCATTCTCAAAGATATTTGAGAGAATATTAGTAAACAGGTTACTCAGCTTCTTCAATAGATTCGAAATAATTTCGCCATGCCAACATAGATTCGTCAGGGAGAAAGGCACAGAGACTGCTATCTACGAGCTGATAACCGCTATCGTGATAGCACTCGAGAAGGGGGAAATACCTGTGGCACTATTCTTCGATCTTTCAAAGGCCTTCGATACCGTGGATCATAACCTACTCCTAAAACGTGTCGAGGTCGCTGGAGTTAGAGATAACCAGCTGAAACTCATTCGAAGTTCTCTCAGTGGCAGAACACAGAGGGTTCTCATAACAACCATTAATGGTGTGTTCTTATCAAAAGAAAAAGTAATTAAGACTGGTGTACCTCAGGGAAGCATACTGGGTCCTCTCTTATTTATTATATACATAAATTCACTTCCACAGATCACCTCCCTGGAAGTAAGCAAACCTATAATGTACGCCGATGACGCGAACTTTCTCGTAAAATCCTCAGATGTTCAGATTGTGTCATCAGAGTGCGCAAAAATCGTAGGTGATGTAACCCAGTGGTGCAATAACAATAGATTGGTTCTGAATCAACAGAAAACAGAATGTGTATTTTTCTGCACTGATAAAGCGAAGAGAGCTCTTCCTGGGACTCTAGGCGCATTGGAGATTGAGGTGAGTGACTCTGCAAGGTTTCTTCGTGTTATCCTGGACAAGCACTTGAAATGGGCATCTCATATCGAGCAATTAAAAAAGAAATTAAATGGTGTAGCATTTACTCTGTATATGCTGAGGGATCAAGTTGGTTTTGAGACATTGAAGCTGCTGTACTTTTCAAATTTCCAATCGATCATGTTTTATGGTATAATATTTTGGGGCAGCTCTACTCGGATGGATCGTATTTTCGTCTCACAGAAATGGGCTTTAAGAACTTTACTCAGGCTCAGCTATCGTCAGTCTTGTCGTGGCTTATTTAGAAAGACAAACGTCCTTAGAGCACATGGACTTTACATATAGAGGTTGTTGCTGTTTATTCACAAACACAATCATCTTTTCAGTCAGTATGTAAACATTTGATTGTCTGGTGGCATTTAGCCACCAGACAAATCCAAACTTACCTCTTCCCCATACATAACAGCACATATCGGGAGAGGAGTATGGAGTATATGGCCATCCGACTTTTCAATTATCTACCTAAAAAATTTCGGGTCATATCCCACTTTAAAATATTCAGGAGAAGGATCTATGAATTCATTTTAGAATGTGAGCCGTACATCATCGAGAAATACAGGGTTTTCAGCGCGAAAAATCATATGTGATGCCATTTGTTTATGTCTTGGTACATTTTGACTTTTTTTATATTATTTGTACAACCATTTGTAAAGATATTTTTGAATCAAATAAATATTATTATTATTATTATTATTACTATTCTCTCAGAAGTACTCTGTACTGCACTCTGTGGGAATATTGCACCTACGATTTGAAAATTACTCCGGTTGTACCTCTTTAATTGCATCATTTTTTTGATTGCAGAATAGTCAACTCGTATTTGATTCGAGTCAGCATATATGAATCGTGGTAACTTCCAGAGCCATTAGCCACAGTTCAATCGCAATTTTGAAGAATGTCTTGAGAAATTTTCACTATAATTAATTCAAAACATGACAATATCGTTTCGCCAACACATTGGCTTCATCAGATGTTGATGATAAACTGTTTCAGCCATCTGATGAAGCCACTGTGTTGGCGAAACGATATTGTCATGTTTTGTCTCAAGAAATTGTTATAACCACATGCAGTCGTTAGTGGTCATAATAGTAGAAAATACACAACGCATAGGAGTTCTATGTCAATTCAATTCATAGTGAATTCTCACAGGAATATGGAATGATTAGCAAATTAATTACTACCTTAAGATTAAATACTATAATTCTGTTTACAAGTGACCCTTCACATCTCAGTTGAACTAACTCAATATGAATCGTTCAATTGATAACTTCAGCTATATTCAGACCCAAAATATTTACTCTCAATAGATACATAGTATTCGCATTGAGAGTAAATACACAAAGGATCCAATTCTGCATTGGAAGGAGCAAGTTTCCGAAGGGTCCGATTGATCTTTGTGGCCTTACCTTCAAACCGTATAAACATCGGCCAGTTTGAGGTCTTAGATATGCAAATTACGTCCTATAGAAACAGCTGTCGGTTAACTGGTGGCGTATCGAGGAAATGACGAATGAATAATTTCGAGCTGGACCTTCTCAGTGTGAAATAAAACAATAACTACTGGTCCTCATTGAATGGATCGAGTATGCTTCGAAGTTGAAACTTGAATCCTAATGATAATATGTATCGATATTATATAATGAGATTGATACTATAAATATAATCATATGTGTGATCGTATTTAAAAATGCAATAGATAATGGTAAATGTGATAGTACACAAAATCAAGGACCGTTTTGATTCAACATTGAAACAGATATTAGTCTACAAGGAATATAATTGATATTCCTTAATTTCTAATCTAAGAAAATGAAATCTAGATCGTAACGTAGGTATCTATAAGGTTTCCATCTTTTTATTCAATATTCAATGAAATTATTCGAAATAATACCTATGTACGTAATCACTTCCTCCTATTGCGGACTTGGTGATTCACGAAATATACTTTACGTTACTATAGAAAGAATCGACATGTATGAAAGAAATGTGCAAAAGAGTAAAAGAGTAGGTCAGGGTTTACATATTCTTTGCGAACGATATATCATCAACTAGCGTCAATAATCTGTAGTGATGATCTTAAACCTGCAGTGGTCTTTCCTTATATAATATATTCTTCAATTTCACAGGAATATTTTGTAAGTTAGAATGCAAATAATAAATGAATACTATTGTTACGAAATGTTTTCTTCGAATTTGAGGTCTGAATATTAGTGAGAGAATTCAGATATTCAATTAAGTGAGAGGTAATAATAAAAACTTGACTAAAAATCACTGACTGAACAATTCTTTATTCGACTAGTTTCGGCTTTTACAGCATTATCAAGAATGAAAACATATTACAAAGACAACCTATAAATATTTTGCAGATCTGTTCGGACCACAGCATACACCTTAAATTCTATCATATAGGTGGTGGTTTCCAAATTATCAGAGATTTAACAGCGGGGAGTGGTTTAGGTCTAACTTGTCATTGAGAAGATTGTATTTATCGGATTTTTGAAGTTTATTTATTTCCATGGCTTCCAGGTAGTTCATTTTAATTCCTTTTTCACAGTAATGAAGAATATTAAGTTTAAAACAACGTGAGATCTTACTTGGCTTTAAACCTAATATTCTTCATTACTGTGAAAAAGGAACTACCTGGAAGCCATGGAAATAAATGAACTTCAAAAATCCGATAAATACAATCTTCTCAATGACCAGTTAGACCTAAACCACTCCTCGCTGTTAAATCTCTGATAATTTGGAAACCCCCACCTCTATGACAGAATTTAAGGTGTATTCTGTGATCCGAACAGATCTGCAAAATATTTATCTGGTTGTCTTTGTAATATGTATTCATTCTTGATAATGCTGTAAAAGGCGAAACTAGTCGAATAAATAATTGTTCAGTCACTGATTTTTAGACAAGTTTTTATTATTACCTCTCATTTAAATATGAACTATCACAGAGTAGATTCATCGTCCATTGAATTTATTCTATTGAGTGTTGTTTTTCTGACGATATTACTCATATTTAGTCATAAGTCCGATAACTATTTTCAATTTCCTCTATATTTGAAATTGTTCACTGTATTCAATAATATAGTAAACATTGAAATAAATGAAATCGAAAGATATTCATTACTTTCATTTGTATACAACCTAATATTTTAATTTGAACGTGTTGGGCAATGTAGATTCATCACTATTTTGTCTGACTTCCATTGCCTATAAATTTGAGTTCTTATTCTGAAAAAAAACTACGATTGAATGAAACATTGAATCACAAACTTAGTCGGACTAAACTGAAAAATCTAAAAAGATTAATAATAAGTATCCTAAAAGCTGAAACAGAAACATAAAATTAAATTAAAAGTCCGACAAAATAGTGAACTACCATTTTTAATTGAGTATAGTTCATTTATTCGATTTTTTTCATTTATTTCACATTTATATGTTCATGAAATATTTCATTGTAATTTTAGTGTTATTGGAAGTATTATAATGAATTAACAATAAATTCAACATAAACTAAGGAAATTGCAAATACGTGATCGATAGGTACGAGAAACACAAGCAAGGTACTCTCCAAAACTCACTCACCCCTCTTCACTATTCTAACTTTCTGTATGCTAAAAGTGACTAAATTCAACAAAAATTCATACACATAAATTTTGCATTCAGAGGCGACTTGGCTGAATGTTGAGCCAATTTGAATTGAAATAGGCGGCTATAATTAATGGATCAAAAGTTGGCCACCGGGTAGCACTCAGAGTTGAGGAATCGCCAATCAGACGATTGAAGTTGAAATTTCAGGGCACGTTTCACGGATCGATCTTGCTCAACCTGCTCTCCGATTTAATGTGTGTGCAATGGAAAACGTAAATACGGGCGTAAATTTAAACCTGAGCCCTAACCGATCGTGCCGCCCGCCCTGTGCACTCTCTTCTCTTTATGTAATCACATGGGAACAGGACCGTAGTGAAATTAATTTGGAGGATATCTTTGGCTTACTTTTTTTGAAGCAAAGGAAGAGATTTATATAAATTCAGTAATATGAATAGGGTGTGTCCTAAAATCATAATTTACATTTTCATTATTGAAATATTTTATTCAACACTAAATGTTACGTAAAAAGCCTTCAATTATTAAGTCTTTAATTATTATTATATTTCGGTAGTCATCTGCAGCTTGAGCGTTTGACCCTTGATAGTAACATGGTCCGCACAAAATTCTCGACAATTCAGCCAACTATTTTTTTCATAACGATTTATTCAAATGCTTCGAACTACCTACCCATAATATGCATAATATGAAAAACACTATACATACTAACCTTCAAACATTAATTGTGCCAATGAATGGCAGCGAATGATATGGCTCATAATTTTCAATCTTTAAATTCTCCACAAATTTCTATTCAGATAAGCAGCAACACTCTGAAATATAAAGAATAAAAATTTCAAACTGAATGTAAATCCATTATAATTGAATATAAACTAAAATTCAAACATTTGAACTTTTCATTTACACTTTATTGACAACATAGCATGACGCGTTTCGTCGTTACAAACGACTTCTTCAGATGCTAACAGAATGCTAACAGTATTCTGTTAGCATCTGAAGAAGTCGTTTGTAACGACGAAATGCGTGATGCTATCTTGTCAATAAAGTGTTCAAGTATTTGAATTTTAGTTTATATTCTATTTAATTTATTCAAATATGTGTTTATCTTTATTGTTTCGTTTCATACTTTAGTCGATGTTTTAAGGTCATTACTTAGAAAGAAATCATCACTTAGTCTATTCTGAGATTTTTATCCTCTCAGATCGCAGAAGAGATTTCGGATATGGTGAAGGTACCATCTCTGAGGTATTCGGAAGAAATGTGTGAGACACGTGCCATCTTTGTATGAAAGTACGCAGTAAATTGTATCATCGAATTCATTCTACCATACTTGAGAGAGTTTGTCTTCTTTCATCAACAAAGCAAGACATATGAGTATTAATACTTACTCTGTTCTGCCTTTTGAAGATACCTGACTATGCCTTTGGAATTGGCATCGAAAATTGATTGTTTGTATACATTTCACTGATGATTCCCAAATGGTTTTTCCAACAGGTTCGATTTTTCTTAGTATTCTCTGAACATTTTCTCTCGAAAGTTGATTGTTTGTTGTTTTGTTGATAACATTTGTGCAGACATTTCTCTTAGAACCAATACAACCAATATATTAACCTTGTCTATATATCGAACATGTTTACATTCTTCATCAGGACTCTGAAAAATAAATAAGTGTAAAACAAAGTCTTTTAACCAAAAAATTTCATCTTACGGTTAACTAGGCTGAAGATGTAGCCAGACTGTACGCAGCAGTGAAAATAGATGGTAAAACAAATTTTAGAACTTACAGAACCAGATAATCTCATTAAAAACGCAATATAAAATAAAATCAGGTGTCACAACAATCATATGTGAAAGATACCGAACTGTCAGGAAACACAGACAAACGTCACTAAAGATCACAGAGTGTCAAGTGCTTAACTCTCTGTCAACTGCCACCACAAGTGAAAGAACACAAAACATCGAACAGAACTCATGAATTGTAGCTGGGCTTATCGAATTTTCTTTATATAATAATATATCTTAGAATAATATATCTTATATATATAATATGGCATAGTTCTTTTGTTTTCGGCTTACTGGTGGTGATGGGTTCGATTCCACCGTGTTCTTAGTCCGTTTGAGATCGGCGTTAAACTGTAGTTCCAACTTTCGCACAAGCACAAAGTTCTTCTGAAAGATCGACTAGCTTTCATCAGAATGCTTTTTTTTAATGCAAAGAAGCACTGTTAAAATGAGTGACATCAAAACTTCGATTATATTATTTCACTAAGTTGATAAATTAGAAATTAGCCAATTCTCTTTGAAAAATTCTGCTGGCTGCTTAATGCTTGAAAGTTTAACACTCAATTTCGATAAAGCCATATTTCTGAGAAAGTTGTAATTAATATACATATTTGCTCACTGAATGAATACAATTTATGATGGACGTCCTACCGGATGCTATCGCTCCATTCAATCAATATTAATGAAGATAGTAAGGTATATGATGGGAAAATGTGCTGTACTATTATTTGTAAAACACCACTAATAAATTCTCATAAAATATATCGTCAGATGTGCTGATAGTTTCTTGAAATATCAATTCTTCAACATAATAAAATTAATGTCTTTCTATTTAATCATTAACCATTGATAGATTCCTTCCATTAAATGATATTGTTTTGTTCCAGGGTCTTCAAGGAAAGTTATCAATTGACGTAAGTAGCTCCATTAATTACTTGAAGCACGACGTTTCCATTTTCGATAACAATGGAAATATATTAATCAAATGAAGTTTCTCCTAACCAAAAATAAAAAGAATCCGCTACTGTACCTCTGAAAGAATTCTCTACCATTCGTAAACCAAATTCAAATGTAAACAGTTCAAATATAATTTCATGAATTATATATCGAGGAAAATGGAAATGGCGTTAAAATTGAACGTTTCGTTTCCGCAAACGAACCGACGAAATTATATGCAAGTAGGTAAGAATTTATACTCGATTGCTTTATTCAGAGACACCTTTTTTCACTCAAGTTATCATGCTCGAAAGCGAATCCATAACAATTTCCGATAGTTGGCTTTGGTAATTGACATGCTCGTACCTACTCTATCTGAAAGGTTTGTAGTTTGTACTGCATCTATTATTAGTCTTGCTCAATAAAAGCAAGTATTCTATGTCTTGTTCACGTTTTCATGAATTTTATTGTATTCAGCTATCGTTCAACGTAACCTTCATCATCTGATTCGCTGTGGAAATTGTGTACTTTCAACATCTCATCAAAAAGGGAGTGTAGTAATATTGCGTTGTCTAAAGCTGACCTTATACAAAGGCGACAATGAGCAATATGTTACCTGAGATTTCTTTGAAGCAAGAGAATTGTGCATGTTTTGACTGACCACCTCAAATTCACAATACGTCGGAAAATAATCGAATATTTGAACAGTCTCAAATATTTTGTTAGTTGATATTTTGATCATTCTGGTGCAGTGATGGAAGGACCAAAGGAAAATCTAATGTTTTTTGGAATATTACCATTTCCAGTTTAAGCGGAAAAAGCTGGATAATTTCAAATATTCTAGTGAAAACTATTATTGGAAGCGAATATTACATATTTATTTCTTGAAAAAATAATGAAATATAAAGCTTTATATACTGCTACCAAATGACAAACGGTTATTTGTCTGTTCAATCAAAAATTTTATTTTTTTACGGACAAATCGATGGGCTGCAATTGCAGTTATTTATTCACTAGAGTTAAGAAAGCTTCAGCTGCAGAAGATTGTAGTTCGAAAGGTTTATGTGGATAATAATGCAGTGCCACAATGTAATACGTAAGTACTCCTGAAGCCTTCCTGAAATATTTATGCATATTACATCGTGTTAATGTTCTTTTCTTGGTGTAAGGTTGACTAGAGACCTGTTGTACTCTTACTTTTGACTCTGTTTTCCGCTTCTACTTGAAATCTCTGTTTTGGTCATATGTTGTGGACTTCCTTTTGTCAGTTATCGCCAAGAAAATTCAGAGGACTCTTCGTTTCATAAGCTTGCTTCTTTTTTCGTTTTGTCAATTTATTTATTTATTGTTCCTGAAAATAATTTTTAAGAAGCCAAATACCTACCCTTCAGAGAGTCTATATGCTGATACTGGAGTATTGAACCTGAGAAAAACTTTCGCGCTGGTACTGTTGAAAACAGTTCATAAATCAAAACATTGTTCTTCAATTGTGGACCACGGTTATAGCACTCGTCAGAAAGGTATACGATATGAAACCATTTTTCTTCAAATCATTCGATCAACGAAGCACAGAGTATCTTGGGCATCGGATTTACAACATGTTACCGGTAGAGATTAGGAGTATTAGAAATATTAGGAGTTTTACCAGAGCTGTCAGAAAATTTTTGATTCAATTTGATAGTGAGAAGTTGCATGACGTATTTCGATGCAGAGTTTGAGTTCTGTTTTCTTTTGTATTTCTATTTGGACTTACGAGTACTTTTTATAGCGTTCGAACCTGTATTTTTGATAAATGTGAATTGATGAGTAGACTACAGACAGCCGCTGGCTTTGTGGTTTCGATGCATTTATTTTGGGAACTGTCAAATTTATGATATGTTTAGCTTGATTTAATCGTATCGCCTTTTTGTTAAATACTATCATTTTTTTTATATTGGGTGCATCTTATGGTTTTTTTGTCATAGAATAATTGAAATTTGTAAAACTACTGTTTGTTATGACAATAAACTTTTTATTATTATTTGAAAATTTATTGCCTTTTCGATACTCACACCAAAGGATCTCCGAGTCCGATGTTTCTGGTATAGTTACTATAGTTTCCTGCTAAGTTTTCAAAGTTGCTAATTCCACGAATCTATCAAAAAATCTCTCCACTTGCGTCCGAAATAAGGCAAAATCTGTAGAAAAGAAATCTGACAGAGTCGAACACAACCTCACTACTTGCAGACTATGGACTACATAATATAATAAAACAAAAACACAGCACACTGTCCAATACTTTTATTACTGACCAGTTAGCAGAAAATTCAAAAATAAAGTCTCTAGTTATTACAGAACATACAATTAGAATAACCACAAAAACTACAAAAAAAAGTATTTGAATACAGACATTTTCTAGTCCATAATATATGCACCATTATAGTAATATATACGTAGTCTTAATAAAATGAATAGAGCCCAACTCCCTATAATTTGAAAAAGCTCATTTACATATATATTATATAGTATCGGTTCAAACGAAATCTCAAGAAAGTAAGCTTTCAAAAGGCAATATAAATTGAAATAGACATTTATGGAATGGACATTTATGAAATAGATATTTTATGGTTTTAGAATTCGAACTTTTCGCATCAATCAAAACCTCTTCGCAATATCGCTTAGGAAATCTCCAGAAATCCCATCTTTTTCCTCGATTCACTCTTTAATTATATTATTTCCTTAGGGCTTCCAGTCTTCTTACCGAAAGTATACAAAGGAGAAAAGTTCATTAAGTTATTCTCATTCTTCGAAAGACGTTGCACTCCACGAATTTCTGGCCAGCAAATATGTCATAAAGTGTATCGATATTGAAGGAGGTCGATTATTATTATTATTTATGAAGGTCACAGGGGTTATTGTTGCAATAATGGATTCAGTTTTTGATTATTGCCTATGGGCTTAGTAGGTTTATTTCTGATGAGAATGTATTAAGTACATACGGTGATTATTTCCCAAATATTTGTTGCAACAACAAATGTTCGATAAATTCCCATGATTTTGTTGCTTAAACAACTGAAAACTTATCAAATTCGCATTGAAAAAGATTTTGAACGAACAGAAAGTGAAAAATTTTAACTTTTTAACTGAATTGACTGAGTTATTTTAAGTGTTGAAAATATTGAAAATACATGAAAAATAATTGAATGATTTGAATAAAATTAGTTATGTCTTTTAACAAGTTTCCTATCCTTCAAAATATGTGACTTCATTACCAGCCTCACACCTGTATTCTCATCGTTCTTGGAGGTACCAACTACGGTTTTATATACATACTTTAACAATCGGTTTTTCCATTTTTTACGGCCTCCTAAATATTTGTGAACTCATATCATAATTTTACTACTATGTTCCTGTTTGTTAGTTAATATTTCTTGATACACTAAAATAATTCTTTTGACGCCTTATGCATATATTTTGGGGATAAATCTGTGTTTACGATTTGTGATTTTAAAATTTATTTTTGTTTTCCAGTCCACCGTTTTGGTATGCTGTATTGCGGTGTAATTGGCGTATAGAGGCAATTATTTCATGTTGCTCGAGATAATTATGAATATCTCTTCAAACTTGATTGAAATGCTCTATAATTTAGTTTTCGATATGCGGTTTCACTCTGAAGTTTGTGTTCATCAGCGTGAACAACATAATAGTCCGTATTTTTATATATGCCGAATGATTAAAGACAATGAAAAAAGAGCTCAGTGAATTGACATATGTGGCTGTACTTTATAACATTGATTTTTTTCACGAATCGAAAAATTATTATATTGTTTACTTTTACTTTGGATTTCAGAAGCTCAAAGTTATACGGTACATTTCATAATTACAATTTAAAGTATTATTTTCATAAACGTTAATTTTGTATTTCCTAAAGACTAGCATGATATTTTAGCTAGCATAACAGATATTGGAAGGTATTTTCCAGATAGGATTTCTTAAAGATTAAGTTGAAAGTTCTTTATTATTCCTCTTGTTATTCAATTCTGTGAAACTATGATATAATAAAAAAAATAAATAGGATTTCAAAGAAGACTTTTCACAGACCAAATTCTAAAAATGAATTGATCCTTTTTTAAAAACCTTCTTTTATGAATTCAGAAAGCTGGAACGCATATTATCTTGAATAACTCAATACCAATTTTATTTGAACATAATTCTGTCTAGAGTTTTGTATGATCGAATCTGAAGAATCTAATATTGAATGTTTTATCGTCTTGAAATCGTTGGAATATTTTACAGCCATATCAAACGTCAATGATATTACAGTAATTCCATATCTTCTATTCGTTTCACGAAATAGTGATGAAGGTTTCGGAACTTTGGTTTCGGATTTCTTTCGGATTCGGTTTTTAATCATGAATTGCACTAAACAGATAAAATAAGTGTAAAGTATGTCTGTAATATCTTATATATGGTTTGATGATTTGAATTTAATTGATAGATGAAATGTTAACTGTGTGGTAGTCCACTTCAAATACAATTTCAATAGGGTAAAAGTAATTAATCTGATCAATATATCAAGTATTACTTGAAGTTTTATTTATGTAAATTTGTTTATATATTGCACAACGCTCAGTGGAATATTGTTGAATGTATCGTTATCCACAAAATCCCAGATATGAAGAAGAAGTAACCATAGAACTGAAGACTTTCAATTGAACATATATTTCGAAGAACCAGATTATGAAAATTCAAATTGTTACTTCTTCTCATTAGTTGTAGGAGATTTCTGATAATGAGTTATTAAACTGGATGATACATCAGTTGGATTTAACAAATTCATGGAATTTTGTGAAGTGTTTGAATTATACGATACATAATTAAATATATAATACGATATAAAATAATGTTCAATTGAAACAAGGCCACACAACGAACATTTAACGTTTTGACAAATTCAATCATCTCAGATGACTTAGCAACGAATCTAGAATTGTTTCGTGTATATCTAAAACGTCGTTCTCTACTCTATCAAATTCTCTATTATACATTATCTATCTCCACTATATTCCGGCTGAAACGTTGCGGAAAACGGAAACATTCTCGGAAACATCATTATGGATTATGGGTGTCATCGGGTCCCCTGATTTATACGGCCCATCCGCAAGGTTTAGGGCTTTCCGTCGAGGCCCTTTGGCTCATTACCGCTTGCATTCGCGAGACTATGGACCAATTTATATTTAAATGAGGTGATTTAGTCCGCTCGATTAATAAACTGTATCGCTCGGGCCGCATTATTAGGCTCCATCTCCAGTCTACTTGTCATGTTCCGATGCAGGATGGATGCGGGCAATTGAAGGATGAATATCGTAATTATATTCGATATGCCATTTGCGCGCAATTATTTTCGATGTGTTGCATCGTATTCCCATTAAATTATGATTTGTCGAATGAGGGACCCTCGTTAAAATGTCCATTATAACGCTTCTATTTTCATCAGATTATTATTAAAGATTATTGATAAATTCAATTTAATCAAGTGCTCCACAGACAGAATTTCCAGGGTTCCAAGAAGAGTGTGTTGTGGAAGCGCTTCTAATCTGCACTGAATAAACTGAGTAGCGATACTATCAAACTAGTCATTACTCCAAAATACCCACTTGGTAACAACAAATGCTCTATATCTCTCAAAAACTACCTCATGAAGTACAACTGGCAGCAATAATTACGGAATTCAAAATCTTCTAGAATTATAAGCGGAATTAAACACGCGATACATGCAGTCTCAACATTTTCTTGCAGGTACCTACACCACAATTTTCATTCACAGTTAAACCTACCAAACGAGCAAATATTAATTACTATAAAACCAGTACATGATTCATACGTGTGATGGCATACAACAGTTTCGATTTTTTTCGAAAAGGATTTATATATTCATCAATATCTATTTTGTCCCCTTCAAAGTAATCCCCCTCAGACATAATGCACTTATGCCAGCGTTTCTTGCAATTCTCGAAGCAAGTCTGAAATGCGCTTTTCGTTAGGTCATCAGCTCGTTCTTCGATTCCGAATTTATCTCATCAATTGTGGCAAAACGCTTTCCTTTCATTGCTCTTTTCAGTTTTGGGAATAGGAAAAAGTCGTAAGGAGTCAAATCTGTTGAATACTGTGGTTCAGGCATGATTACGGTATTCTTTTTGGCCAAAAATCGCAAAGAAGCATTATCGTGACGCAGTATCCATGATTTGTTTTTCCACAATTCCAATCGTTTGAGCCGTTTTGCTTCAAGCAAACGTTGCATAACTTCCTTGTAGTATTCCTTATTAACGGTATGACCTGTTGACAAGAACTCATGATGCACCACACCGTTGTAATCGAAGAAAACAGTGAGCAAAACCTTCACATTTGATCGATCTTCCCGTGCTTTCTTCGGTCTTGGCTTGGTTTCGACGTTAACTATATACCCACGTTTCGTCACCAGTTATGACCTTCTTGAGTAAATTTGAACGATACTAATCCGAGGTTGCTTTTGCTCAAAATTTAGCAATTTAGGAACTGACTTCGCTGTCTCACGTTTCATGCTCAAAACATACGAGAAAATTGCATGGCATGAGCCGATTGATGTGTCAAAATCCTCTGCAATTTTTCTAATAATAATTAAACGATTTTTCAAAACTATTTTCTAAACTGTTTCAATGTTTTCTTCGTTTCTTAACTTGGTTGCAACTCCAGGGCGCTCATCGTCATGAACACCTCCTCGGCCTCATGTAAAACGCTGGTATCACATATAAACAACGTATTGAGATAAAATAGACTATCCGAATGCCACAGTCAACATTTTGAGTGTGTAGGAGCACTTTATTCGACTTCAACGTAAAATATATACAGATTCTTTTATCCATTTTTTTTCAAAAGTAAGTAAAAGATCAAAGAACTCACATCATATGAAAAACATATGTGTACCAACATACCAAAAAACAATTTCGATAATTCGCCTTTCTTCTGAACAAATCTCGTATATACAGTCTCGAAATTTTGTAGCAAGGCACAACCAAAACACCACAATTTTCATTCGTTTTCCGTTGTCAATAAAATGAAACTCAACACATTCTGCGCCATTAGCTTCTTCTATTCAAAAGTTCTATGACGCAATATATCTACCATTCCTGGAGTCCACTAATCAACCGTTGGCCCATCAATTACACTTCAATTATCGAAAAGAGACAGATATGACTGTGAAATATCAGCGTAAATCTCGAACCGAGGCCCTGTACGATTTTTATTTATCTTCCCATTATTACGCATGAATAATAATAGAACGATAACTTTTCACCCGCCGACGATAATATAATAACATTAAACTTATTTACTGCCTATTCATGACGGTACCATGCAGTAAATAATATTTCTTAGGAACTTACATGTATTATTACAAGAACAAAGACTACGGTTTGACATATGCCAGACAAGCTGTTCGTTAATAAATATTGCTTCCTTTGAAGCGATCTCGTGGAGGGTTTGGCATGTTTCTAGTAATATTCGCATCTGATTCACTTCACTTATAGAATAAGATTGAAAAATATAAGAACATTCAAGGTTCTTGAAATTTCACACAAAAAACACGTCAATAACAAAAATACGTTGTTGAGGTATCTACCCCTCATTTATATATGAAAAATATCAGCAATTATTTACTTTATTAAAAATATCAAATGATAAATTGCATTAAAAAAAATTTACTTCATTATTGGTTTAGCAATTCTATTTTCAATAAATTGAGGAATTTCTCAATTTTTTTCAAGTATAATGAGTGAAAATACCTTTTCTCAGCCCTTTGAGGGAGTTTATTTGATAGACAAACTTTTGAATTAAACCGTTATCGAAAATTTTACGACCAATAAGAAATTACAATTATGAGATTACTATATATCTATTTATCATCTTGTAGTTTTGTAGTCTTCGTCGTCTTGTGTTCTAGTTATCATCTCTTGTAATGATAATCAAAACAATAGAATATTTAGCTTAGACCTTGAAAGACAAGAATGAATTCTTATTATTTGACGACATACCTACATCGCCTCGAAAAATACATCCTTTCCTTCAGTTTTTTTTTCAATTTCCTTTTTTTAACGAACCTTCTTTCTTTGGAGTTTAAATTATTATGTGTATGAAATGATTGTTTGATGCAATGTGTGATGCGCTTGTTGATACGTGTTTCGAGCTGGTTTGCTCTCATCAGTTCAGCGTAGCAAAGTTCAGTTTTGTCAAATTTGGGGATGAACGAAACCAACAAAACCCCCTGTCAAGCTTTTTTATCATCAAAATCAAGGGTTCAGATAAATATTCTGCCTGAAGAGAAGCTGGCAGAATATGTTATGAAACTTTGATCTACTATATTTTTATCTGTTTCAAAGGAAAGTAGAATGAAAGACAGCGCAATGAAATGATTTCTCTCATACCTGGCGAACAACAAAAAAAGAAAAACGTTCTCGATCCAATAATCGCCGATTTCTAAATAGCAATATTTAACGAAGGTAATTGAGGAGACAACTTTCAAGATTGTTTGAACGCAAAGTGCGATTTCCAATTGATTCGTTACATCGGTCAGGTTCTTAAATGGTCGACATGTGGGTGATGACACGTTCAGATAAAGTCGTAAGCCGAATTTAATGGTGTATTTCCCAAGTAATCGTGATAAAAGTGGTTGACGTTGTTTTGCCATATCATCTCTTCATTGCGTCCCACAAAACTGGCCGGCATGGACGATTATCGTCTGGGAATGGTCTGCGAATCAGGAATGCGGGTTGTTTACGGTTTCGACATAGCAGAGATGCAGATTGTTACAACCAAATTTTCAATCAGGTGTTACGTTTTATCAAAGAATGTGGTAAAGAAGTATTTATTTATGATAACAATGTTTGTTCGTTACCTTTTTCATTTAAATTATAAAATATTTCAACTACTTATTACTATATATTCTCTAATATTAGTACTAATACATTTTCCAGCAAATGTTAAAAAAATATTATTCCTCTTTATATTCTTATTGTTGAAATAATATAAAAATGATGCGTGTTTCGATTGTTATCGAACGTATATCTCAGAAAAATTTATTGAAGCCAGATTAAACAATAGTTAACGATTATCAACGATTACAATTATTTCTTCTATTCATGAGTAAATCAAATCTGATTTGTTGGAGTTAATTCATTATTCTAATTAGTTTTATTTATTTAATAATCATTAAATTTAAATGATCTGAGCTTTTAAGCTGTAGAATATATTGAGTCAAAAGTGGAAACATCGATTCACATATATTCTAACAATTTTGCTATATTATTGCAGATGTGAAATATTTTTCTATAGTAGCGAAAGTTTTACTGTCGATATATCTTGAAACATTTATTTTTGCCAGATTAAGGGTGAGCTAATATGTGAATTAGAAAAAAAGTTTGTTCTTTTTATTTGTTTGTCATTTTAATCATATAAAATTTGAGTTAATTAATTAATTTCTGAATCGAATTATTGAATTCACCTTGAATTTCAAAAATTCATCGGAGCATTTAGGCGTTTAAGTTAGAAATATCCAAAAACCATGAAATCATGTTGTGTACAGGCGAAATCACATTTCGAATAATTTGTTACTCATCAATCCTTCTCTTATCTCGACATGATCTCAAAAGAATACACAGTCAACTAATGGCTACAATTATATCCATAAGGCACTATATACATTTTTCTTTTTCAATAAAAACGTACCATTTCCATATGAATACTTTTTATGTTCGTGTTCGCGAAACTATAAAGATGTCTTAAGGTCTTATTGATTTTGAATTTATAATTTTATATGAAATATAAAAAATATGAGAGGTTATAATAAAAACTTGTCTGAAAATCACTGACTGAACAATTCTTTATTCAACTAGTTTCGCCGTTTACGGCATTATCAAGAATGATAATGAAACATATAACGAAGAATTTTCAGTCATATTTTTAGACAAGTTTTATTCATTTATTGAACTATTAGATTCATCGTCCATTGAATTTATAAAAAATATAATTTTTTGAGCTCATTCAAAGATTACATTAGAAAATTTTACATAGAGTGACATTTTTTCTCTTGTCTTAAGAGACATATATATAGGAACTTTATACTCTACGTCTATCGGATATACCACCGCGCTGTGTTCTTTCTGTGTACTAACCTTTCAAGTACATTGAACTTCAGAATATTCTTCTTCACGATAATATCCCAATAGTTTCGAATATATCTTATTTCGAAATATAATATCTTTGCAGATAGTATGTATGCAAATGAACTTCTTTGGCTAAATATCGAACTCTATTATTTACTGTGAATGGAGACTTTTTATACATATTTGATGATAAAAACGTTGGCGATGAAAAGTCATTAATTCACAATCATTGAATTTCAATTAGAGTTAAATTCATTCTATTGAAAGTTTTACTCGCTCCTCATTACAATTGAAAGGCATTAGTAAGTGTGTTCTATTTATGGAATAACGGTCAAACATTTCTATTTTCTATGACTTGAGAGCTATAATGCGATAATTAGAAGGATATTATTCAACTTCTGCATAGACCGATGCAAAGCTAGTTACCAATAACTTTTCCTCGCTATTGGAATTATCATCAGGAAGAATTGTATGTTAAAGAGATACTCTCATTTTAATTTTATTGCAGGTTATACTACTTATACTTATACCATGCTCTTCGAATTAATTGGGACAAAAGATAAAAAACAATGTTTTCGTAAAATCTTACCTTTTAATGAAGTAAATACACACAAAATAGCGTAAATTCTTCATATTGTTATGAAGTATGTCCTCCTTTCGCAGAAATAACTTCTTGTACTCGTCTAGGCATCGATTCCACTAGCGTAGCGCAGATTTTCTTCAATTCGTCATCATGAAACCAAACCTGAATTTCACTTATAATCATTTTTTCTTTTGTAGTGCAATCCATTTTTGCCAGTCCTTTCTTTAAAATATTCCATAAATTCTTAATGGGATCGAGATTAGGTGAATTCCCCTGCCAATCAAGTATTTTTATTTCATTCTCACGCATAAAGGTCTGCACTTGCTTGGAAATGTGTCAGGGAGCCAGGTCGTGCTGAAATGTTCTATCAAACATGTCCATGAATGGGACAATCCTGGTGCGAAATATTTCCATACATTTCACTGAATTCATCATCCCTGTTATAGTAGCTGATCGTCCAGTGCCAAAGGTTGTGAAAAACCCCCAAAACATTTGTTTCGAAGGATGTTTAATGTTTGCTGGATGTGATCAGGCCGAAGAGTTCGCAAACAAATATATCTCATCACTAAAAACCACCTTCTTGTAGTCGTCCACAGTCCACGCACGGTACTTTTTGGCCCATCCAAACGTTTCTTCATCATTTTCTGGGTGAGCACTTGCTTTCTTCTTGGTCTTCTTGTCTCATGGCCAACCTCCAGCAGTCGTTTTCGCACAGTTGAGGTGCTCACCTCCACACCAGAAACCATTAAATCCCTTTAGCGTTCTAGCATAGTTTTGTAAAATTCTCGAAACGCTGGACTTTTTCACACCAACAGCTTCAGCTATATCTCTTACAGTCATTGATGTGTGTTCATTAAGCGCGATAATTTTAGAACGCTTCCTCGGAGTGATATTCATCTTTGGACAAGACAATACAGCATGTATCAAAATTGAAACCACCAACTGTCGCGCCGGTAGGCTCACAACTGAATTTAGAATGTAAATGATGGTGAAGATCGAACCCTCACGTCACCTCAGGTAGTAGACAAGCAGGTGTGAGGGTGTTTGGGTCACCCTGGTACTCACATACTTACTAGTTACTCAAACGAAGAAAAAAATGTTTGTCCCAATTAATTCGAACAGCAAAGTATATTATTATATTTTATAATACGGCAAAAGGCATGACGCCCTACCATGGCGTTATCCATGGTAAAGACATCCGCTCGAATGAGATCATTTTTTGTTGATCACTAACTTGAGACTATCAAAGGTACATAAATTGTCTTCTAACTTGTGTTAACTCCTTCCTTCTGCTCTATAGTAATAAAATACTGGATTATTACAACAGTTTCCCTGGGAAAATAATTCTGCAAGTATGTAGTTCTGGTTTTATGATTTCTTTCGAAAATTTCTTAATTTTCCAAGTTGGTATGTCAGTTTCAATATTCCAGAAAACTCGCTCAGATAAAACGGGCCCAAGTACATTTTGAAATTCGGTATTCAAAATTTATTTTTATAGCGTAAAATCGGTGATAGTAGAACATTGATTTATAGATACCTTCTCTACAGTTTGAAGCTTTGGAGATTACGTTTAAATTGACTGAGTGGTGGAGCGAAAATTTAACTCTTCCGTTCCACATTCACGCTAACGAAGCCCGGACATGTCCGATCCCAATAATCAAGTGGAGAAGCGGTACTGCATATATGCCTGGACGGGCCCTCCGCCGTGGCCCGGCTTTACAAATGGAATCAGCACACGCCACGCGAAGATGTTATCGCCCCACGAGCACACCGAACACCATTATTTGAACGCGTGTTACGGCCGGATGTCGAGGTATTACGTTAAACGCCGCACACACTTTTAATTGGTTTATATATCACGGCCATATCGCGCTCTATGATGATGTAAAAACGCTCTAATTTGGCACTTCTGCCGGAATTGCGTGCCGGTAAATCGTGTTGCGTTGAGTCGTCGTTTTCGGTTGTTAACATACGTTTGCAACATCTTGTACGGAACGGGTGGTTTTCCTAGCACCCTTTTCCATCCTATTTGCATAAAATCAGACATGGAAGAATGGCTGATGTTTTTTCAGATGAATGCTTGTATTTTCAGTCAAAGCCAAAAAGACACTGGATATAGGTGTTTTTTTAGAGGTATAGAATTTTAAATTGCAATAAAACAACGATGGATCATTCAATTGACAAGAATTTTTTTTTATTCGAAAGATAATCTTGTGGCATTACATTTTAAATATGATTTCTGGCATATGACCACCACGGCTGGCTCGGATGTAGTCCAATCTGGACGTCCAATTTCCGATGACTTTTTCCAACATTTGTGGCCGTATATCGGCAATAACACGGCAAATATTGTCTTCCAAATGGTCAAGCGTTTGTGGCTTATCCGCATAGACCAATGACTTTACATAGCCCCACAGAAAGTAGTCTAGCGGTGTTGAATCACAAGATCTTGTAGGCCAATTCACAGGTCCAAAACGTGAAATTAGGCGGTCACCAAACGTGTCTTTCAATAAATCGATTGTGGCACGAGCTGTGTGACATGTTGCGCCGTCTTGTTGAAACCACAGCTCCTGGACATCATGGTTGTTCAATTCAGGAATGAAAAAGTTAGTAATCATGGCTCTATACCGATCACTATTGACTGTAACGTTCTGGCCATCATCGTTTTTGAAGAAGTACGGACCAATGATTCCACCAGCCCATAAAGCGCACCAAACAGTCAGTTTTTCTGGATTTAATGGTTTAACGATTTGACATGTTTTGACATACACTTGAGGATTATCTTCACTCCAAATGCGGCAGTTTTGTTTGTTGACGTAGCCTTTCAATCAAAAGTGCGCTTCATCGCTAAACAAAATTCGCGCGATACGTATTCCGCACAGAACCATTATTTTCTAAATGAAATTGCACTATTTGCAAGCATTGTTCAGGCGTGAGTCTATTCATGATGAAGTGCCAAACCAAACTGAGAATAAATCACTTCTCAGCTGTTAAATCGGTCGCCATCTTCAACAGTGATGCCAATATAAAGTTATATACCTCTTAAAAAAACACCCGTTACAATTGAAGATACAGTTCCATCCATCAATAACTTTTGAGGTTGTTGAAGGTTCACGCAAACTTTACGCAATGATTTTCAGCAAGAAACCCTCATCAACAAGAAGTTCGATCAGCAAATACAGACACACTTCAGAATAATTGAAATGAATAATCTATTCAAATATTACAATGAATATATGTCTGAGTAAAATAATCGAATGAATCAGTTGGTTAAATTTTGGCAAACAACCTGAAAGTTTTCAGGTAGCTAACAATATGTTCACATTTAATGTATGAGCCTTAACTGTGCCATTGTGTAGAAGAACCTGGGTCCCATCTTTTGATTCCTTAATTGTTCACATTCCAGTAGGATATGTGAAACTGTGAGCCTATAAGGTACTGATGTGTTAACTCGGTTTGTCGTATCCTAAGTCTTGATATCTAGACCTGAATATTTTTATGGAACAGAAATGAAAGTGTGGTACCTGCGTCTGCGTCTTTGCTCATTTTTGATTCATTGCGAGGTTTTTCCTTTCGTTGTATAAATATTGTATATTGCCACCATTTTCTGATGTTAAGTCTAGAAGAATTTATTGCAGTATGGGGAATAACTTAGGTGTCGTCCATTTCAAAGGTAGCTGCCCGAGCTTTTTGATCTGCCCTTTTATTACCTGCTATGCCTTTCTCTGACGGTAAGCATACGAGTATTGGTTTCTTTTGTTTGGATGGATAATATCCTATTCTCTGCAAAATGTTTTGAACGATTAGGTTGGTTGGTTATAGGTGTTAGCAAGCCTGGATGGATCTAGTAAATCAGTAGTTAAACGCAATTATGTTATTTAGATTAAATTATTTTTATAATCTAGAGACTAGGTCAAATATCATGCATCTGTATAAAAGGTCATGAAATTATAATTCATAACAACCAATCTTGCAGGATATTTGTAGACACAGAAAAGTGTTTTTATGTAGCCGTCTTGGAAATGATTTTTTCGATATGATTTATTAAATCGAAAGTATCACTTTACGATTTTTTATCAATTTTTTTCACTTTAGAAACGATTCCTTTACTTTCGGGACCTTTGTTATCAAACAGTATAGATGGGTATCTACAGAGTTGACTGTGACAATAACATTAAATATGTATTTTATTATGACAGCGCTGGTCGTGTTACATTGTTATGCATCTTTTCATCACTTGATGATAGTTAAATTAATAGTGAAGAAATTACTTATATTTCCTATATTTCAGTTGTATTTCTTTGCTTATGCTTAGGTCATTTACTTGAAAAGCTATATTTGTCAAATATTTACTTATTTAAGAATTGACTTTATTTCGTGATCACTTCATTTCAACGTTAGGTACCTACAGAATCTACGTACCTAGAGAGTTAGGTACGCCCAGTTAGCAGAAAAATACTCTACTCCTGTATATCTTCGTCAATATTCATAGTTATAGTTGACATGAATAATATATATCAAGTAAAACCCAATAGTATTTCGAAAAGATTTTTCATTGTATATTGAATTTATAAGTACTATACCTACTTCAGTAGCATTATTGAAATCTTTGAAAGTTAACAACCGATAAAAGTTTGTTATCATATCGTCCAATTATTTGATGTTTTAGTAATTTAATCGTGAAATGGAACTTCCAGAACTTTTTTCTAACAAGTTTTTTTGCTATCCTGGCATTGGCGTATTGCTATATACTCACGTAATTCCGTTTCGATCAGAACAAGCGCCCTAAAAAAACATTAATTATTTAGATTCTGACCCATTTTTTTTGCTGAATGCGAAGCATGCCGATTAATTTCGTGTTCAACCAAATCTAAATCCCTTTACCCGCCTCTTAAGGAGTAACTGTGTTCACTGAACTGCGTTATAATCTCTATCCCCAAGTGAATTCACGTTGGATTTTGGGGTTAAGAGCATACCGCTTTCATTATTATCATTAGCGGTAGGTATATACAAAGCGAGAAGTTCATTTTGACAAATTGCACGAAATTCTGATGTTGAACTGAGTCAGCCATTAGATATGATGGCAGATATAACAAGCTCTTACTCTATTTTCTAGTATATAGGTATTAAATTAACTATCATTCAAATACAACCTGCCTACTAGATTTCTCCATTCAGAGACTCTACATCTACCAGTATTTAATTTGGTATAAACCTTACTAATATATCAACAAAACTGAATTAACTGTATCTGCTCTTGAAAAAACCATTAATGATTTTTTTCCAGAGCAAATAAAACAATCGACAACATTGTTTCATGAAAAAAATTGCTGCCAATTGGATGTTTGTCATATCAATAGCTTTTGACCAAGTGAACCACACTATCTTGCGCATTCTTGTGAAATTAGCAGGATTCAAGTAGGTATGGTCTTTGAAACTGGATAAAGAGCTATTACAGACGAGAAACTCAAGTTGTGAAATTTAAAAACTCAGAAAATTTCTGGACAATTTTAGTTACATCAGGTATTCCTCAGGGTTGTCATATCGGTCGGTTTTATAATTACAATTATGTGGAGCTAAGCTAAATGTTATTCATTCAATTTATTTATAATAGCATCAATAATACGTAGGACGAGGAAGGATGAATGCAGAGATAATGATAATGAATTCAACAATAATTGAAACATTTCTTTTTATATCTATAACTCTATTATAATACTATGTTCTCGAAATTATTATCATGTTCTCATAAATATTAGTTATTTACTTTCGATTTGTTCGCTTTCACGTATTTTTGTATTTCAGAAATATAAAGATTCAGTTGATATTTCAATGTTTCAATCAGATGCTATAAGATTTAGACAAACATTTTATTTTAGAAATTTCTACAAATTATCAAAGTCCTATTTTCCTCGGTTTGAACTTCTACGTATTGAATTAAGCTGTTGATATGATACCGATGAGTCTCCATAAATATATAGTTCTTTTAATGTCTTTACATCGTTTCTGCAAAACATAGCCTGCAAAAGTTTTACATTGCATTTGGCAATCTTTTTCATCATTTATTTTCCAGAATCAGAAGCCGGAAATTAGATTTTACAAATCTCATAGCATAACATAAATTCACCATTGACGTATTGTGTGCTATCAATTGGTTGCTCATACAACATACACCAAGATTTTTATTACGACAAATACTTCATTGAACTTTTGAATATTTATTTGATTTTAAAAGCTACTAAAATATCAATTTTGATAGCTTGTTGGAATATTAATATAAAATATAAGTAAAACAGAAATGAGCCTCATTAAAAACCTGATTAACACTCGTTCAGTTCTGAATGAGTTAATCAAGTAATACGTGTTCACGCCTCACACGAAATAGCCCCTAGAAGAGCTGCCAGATGAACGAGGGAAATTATGAAAATTTATATATCGCAGATATTTAAATTAGATGAGTTAATTTGAATATTCCGTTGCAACTTCTCTAACAAGAAAGTTCTGCTGCACGAACATTGGATGTATGATAATGTAAGATATGCGAAATCTGAAGGAAAAATGAAGCCTCTAGTTACGCCCAAATCGTGGTAAATGTTTCGTTCATTAAAGTGAAATGTCGATATGAAGCAGTTGAGAAGCGGAAAAGGATTTCAAGTAGACTTTTTGTTCCACGTTCTATATGAAATTTTAGAAAGCTAACAAAGCTTTGCTATAATGCGTTATATATATATATATATATATATATATATATATATATATATTGCATATATGTATATGCATTATATGTGTATTACAGTTCACATTATTTCAGTTCACAATATATTATGAAGGAAAAATCATGAAAGGATGATCCTTGTACATGGTTAAAGTTAATACATTTGTATTATATTTTACCATTACTTTTATATTCAGATATCAGAATACTTCAATCAAAAATAGCAATTTTTTTTCAGGTATTTAATTCATCTACTTCGTGAAATTTGAAAATATATAATAGAACGTATATTTAGGTATTTTGTCTAATTAAATGAAGAAAGTCCACAATTGGAATTATCATTTTGAGCGTATTTTTATTAAATTATGTTTCACCAAGAATTAATGAAAATTAATTGACAAAAAAAATGAAAATAAATAAAATCTTCATAATTTGAACAAAACTGAATTGTTTTTCATTTCTACTATAATTTAGTCAAAACATAACAATATTGTTTCGCCGACACAGTGGCTTCATCAGATGTATATGATAATCTGTGTTAGCGAAACAGAAAAAATCGAGAAAAAATATTTTCCTCAATAATTTTGTATTGTGGTTGTTTTGTAGTCACTTTTTAATTTGATGGCCAAAAATTGTAACATATATCTGTAAACGTTTTACTTGAGTTTAACGAAATACTAAACCCAATATACACACTTGCAATATTGGACACTACAAATTGTTTTATCGATTTAGTCTATTTAATATTTTGAATTATTTTGTAATACTGACTTATACTTGAAAAATCGCTTGTATTTTTGCTTCAATGCAATTTTGAAATATTCATTTCTTTCATATATGTATTGATGAATTAAACACATTTTTAAAAATTTCAAAAACGTTTCATATATTGTGCACTTCATGAAATATTTTCAAAATTTTCGAAAATGTGTTTGATTCATTAATAATTTAACATTGAATTTTAAGAGGTATATCCTCCTCAATCAACATTGATATATGTTTACAAATTAGATAATGACTCGATAGGCTCTGCTGCATGTATGAGCCTTATAAACTTTAATTGTTCTCCACAAGTAGTTAGAAATCGTAAAATACGGGTTGTAGGTGAACTAAAGAGAAGCATAACAAATTATATGTTGAATCCATAGATCCATAGGAATAGACATTTGAAAAATATCTTATTTAAAGTACGATGGATTTATGAGAATGATAATAGAATGATTATTTTATGATATATTTCTTTGGTTTTTTCACTAGAAGTTTTATGTATTGTAGATCGAATGATTTACAATACAATCTACAGGCCAATGTATCGAAAATTTTAGTTTTTAATTGACGTTTTTGATATGTGCTCCTCTTTTATATGAAAGTTTTGAACTGTCTATTGAGTGAACTCTTTTATGAATAACAAAATAAACAGAATAAATAAACTTACCACTCATATTGTCTAAGATCTAAATAAAACTCCGGTTATTGTTGGAAATTCATAAATGATAGAGTTTTCCAATGAGTCATGTTGTGACTAACTTCAAGTTGTTCTCTATTAATAATGTAACTGAGAAAATTCGATAAACGGAAGCTTGTCCAACCTATACCGTTCTGATATAATTTGAAACAGATGTTTTTTCTCGGGATCATCATACATTCCACTCGTCGTTTATCTGAAAGAAACCCATTAAATTTTATACTCCTCATGGAGAAAACTCTCGTCCGGCTAGGTTATTATTTTAATTACAATCCTACGCCGTACTATTCATGCAGGTAAACGAGTTTTCAGTCATTTTCTTGGTGTAATAAAAATGTTAAACGCAAAGCCGAACGCCAGCGATTCAACGTTAATTATTTGAACTCGTAGGAATAATCGTAAAATTTCTGAAAAATCACCCGGCTCATCTTTAACACTATTTCATTTGACGATCTAAACTTTTAACTGTCTTTATGCGAATTTTATAACGAAACAGGTAGCCAGGTTACCTTTTTGGAAAACTTAAACGACGATAAGTTGCTTTTAGATGTGATAGTGTTGCTAAATGAAATAAATTCTGATGTTTTAGAGAAATATACCGTTAAATAGCTATTAAATATATGTATGTTAATATAATGAATGGTTCTGTGAAAATTATACATTTTACCATCTTATGGATTAGCTGTCTATCTCTGTGAATTATATTATGAATCTTGAATATTATTTTGAATGATATTAATCATTTTTCTTATTGCTTTCTCGAATATTTTGAAGAATATTTCCAATGTTGGTAACACACGGTGGAACTGTATAAAAACTGTTCAATATTTGGATTAATAACATTCACTAATTGCTCATGATTATCACAACAATAATCCATTATTATATTTTGGAGTACAGTTATTAATTATTGATATTTGAAATTACATTAACTAATGTACTGACGGAAATTAGAAAACGGGTTAATTATTTCAATCTTATTCAACTATTTAAAACTCGTTAACAATACCTTTTTGCAAACAAAATATTCCATTCTGTTATTCATTATTTTTTGTTTTTTTTTAAATAAATGTACTAACTAATCATTCAACAATTACCACACTTTATTTTCGATTCATTTTCAGTCAACTGTTTCATTTCAATTAGCTACACTTGACTGCAAATCAACCGATGTTCAAACACACGACTGGTTTTGATTTATATACCCTACCAGTGGAAAAGTCCACCCAATTAAAAAACTTGGAACTGTCGAAAATGTTCAAGAACATTCCCAAACATTCGGATGCCTTGTCAAAATGTTCTAAAGCATTCCAGAATGCCCTAAATGTGAAATGCTCTGAACAGCCCCTACATCTTCAAAATAATAAACTTTAATTAAAACTGAACACCCTCTTCTCGGACATGTGATAAGAAGTACCACATCATACTCCTTCGATCGTGCCACGACCAGTTTCTGAGCTTAGCGCCACGACCATCATATATATACATATATATTATTATTATTACGATTGTTCCCAATGAGGAGAGCGATTGAAGTTGATTTCACAATTATTAGGATTTTTGCTTCATCTTTTTTGCCTCCCAAAAACGCTTCATCCTCTCTCAATCCTCTTTCTTTCGCCCATCTTTCCATTTTAGTACAGGTTAACGATTTGATTTTTGCTCAAACTTCACATGTGCGATTTTATAGCGACACTCGGTGCGATCTTCGAGATTTTTGATATTGATCTGTTGTAGATCCTTTTGGACCTCTTTTAGCCACTCTGTTCCGCATTTACTCTTCATAATTATATCGAGTAGTTTCTTCGGTATTCTGGACTGTTTCGTTCTGTAGACATGTGCATAGAACTTTGCTCGTCGTTTTCTGATTTCTTCCGTTATCATATTTTTCTTTTGATAAAGTTCATTCTGAGGTGTTTTCATCCAAATGCCGTTTCTATTGATTGGCCCGTAAATCTTTCTAAGAATTTTCCTTTCTTGTTTTTATATTTCTTCAATTCTTGAATGACCGTCAATAACCATGTGCTTATGCTTAGATTGCTTCTGGAAAAATTGTTGTGGTATAATGCTTCAATTTGGCGCCTCTCGAAATGCACTTTTTGTTATAGTACGCCCATGTTAGTTTGTAGGCCCTTTTTATATTCAGCAATAAATATAATCGTGAGATAATTTCACCATTTTTTTACGTATTCATAGATTCAATTCAAAAATTACAAAAATGCAAAGAATGTTCATTTCATATCATTAGCTTAGAGTTCGTATCGCTACTAGATTCGAACACATTCCTAAGTGAATACTTGGCGTTGAAAACGTCTTCATAAATGTCAGAGAAGCATGAAAGCAAAATGAGACTCTATAAGTGTCATCAACATCGCGGTAGCCATCAAAATTATCCAGTAAGCTTCAAACTGCCAACGGGATCGTGTTATGCAAAGCGTAGGCCAGATCGAAATAAAAATTGAATCAATTTACTACTCGCAACAAAAACTTAATACTGGTTGAAGACTGAAGCATAATCACGCTAGTATATCAGGAATTCATTCACTTTGTTATGATATGAACGGTTTCGCAAATATGCTGCTATGTCAACCTTCAGTGAGTTTTACGGTTGGTATCCGGGATTTTTACAACTTTTCTGTTGGTTTCTTGGCTATAAAATGACAATGCGACATTAATAGATTATAAAACGTGCAGAGAAGACATATTGTCGTTGTATTCAAGGATTTTTCATTCAAAATCCAGAACATACCCCATATGCACAAATCATTTTTTTTCGTAGCTATTATTAGCTATTATTTCTACTAATTGTCATCGAAAAATATTGAGAACTTACGTCATGGATTGAAAATCAAGATTTGCATAGATCAATTTTTAAAGATATAGATTCTTTTATAATACAATTTTTACTTCTGTCTTTCACAATTGTGGTTTTCTGGCTTTCAATTTATTTGAGTAACAAAAATGATCTAAAACAGATTAGAGAACGATTTATAACGACTGATTTATAGCCAAATTAAGCCATCTTTACCTTCATCGATACCTTTAATCAATAAGCAAACTTCTTATGAATTTTTTGCTTTAGAATACTTTTCAATTGCATCAGAAAATAAAACTCAGTCTTTCAAAATTAATAAGAACAAATTTTCATTTTGTAGAAGTTCTTCATAGATTCATTTACTAATGTATCAAAAAACACATCGAACAATCTTGGAGTTTCAATTATGTTGTTGTTACAATTAAATTGTCACAAAAAAGAAGTTTCAACTTGTACAAATTATTACCAAATCGATTAAACGAAAGTATTGCATTATTCAATTACAAATTGGTGGAATGATTTAAACCTATTGTTTTTCAACTCATATATTTTTAAAATATATGAAATTATCAAGTTCCTATATGTTCAGCTCGTCTTACTGTCGCTCCATATCTTTCAATAAGTACCTACCCTCAGATTTAAAATTCCCACCCTGAACAAACAGTTGCACAACAAATATTCCAATGTAAATATAAAAGAATGGGTTGTTAATGAATTCTCTTCTACCTAATGGCCACCATTAAGGGGCAGTTCAACAGAATTAGTTATACAAATACCATTTCTGAGCAATTATCACACATGTAGATCTTTTAACAATGGAAGACCTTCCAAACCCGAAATCCTTTCGGTAATAGTCCATTTCTTCTGTTAGTAGCTTCCAAGAAACATATGTTAAAGAAAACGAAATGTGCCGAAGCAGCAAACTCGTCATTCTGATATATTTATGTCCGAGATGGAAATATTTCCGAACCTTGTACTGTTAAGTGCTTTTTAATGTTGACTAGACTTCTTCCTTTATGAAATGGGACACTAAAACAGAGAACTATTACTTAAGATAAACAAGCAAATGCATTTTGAAACGGACGGTAGGGGATACGCCAGGTAAAAATTGGCTCTGCCACTAATATATTGAATTTAATTTATAACGTCCTGGCTGTTTACACTGTGCACCCAACCAATTCTATTCCTTAGAGAGGTTGAAATTTAAACGATTGAATTATTTCAAATCCATTTCATCCACAACTGCTGAAAATTTCAAAAATATGATTGAAACTATAGATCAGCAGTTGTATCCAAGTAGGTTTCATCAGGAAGATTAATTTTGATAAAACTAAGTTTCTGAACAAAAACACTATAGTGACGTTAACTTTATACACATTCATAATTCGAATTTACAGTAGGTTCATGTTTCTGAAACATGTAATAACAACCATTAATCTAATATAAAAAAGAATCGTAAAATGTGTTGGTAAGCTCATAACCCAACAACGCCTGGACCAATTTTGCCATTTTTTTTTTTATGTTCGTTGAAGTCCAAGGATGGTTTTTACTGCGCGTAAAAATGCGAATAATTGCCGGGAAAACCCTGGACAACGGCTGGACCGATTTCACTTTTTTTTTGTTGTTTGTTATTGTCAGGGAAAAAATTTGAAAAATTGCGTGTGAAATTAGAAAATTTAAGAATACTTAATTAATAATATAAGTAAAAAATTCCTATTAATTCTCAAAAAGAGAATGTAAAAAAACTGAATATCTTATCACACATCTTGGTTAGTTCAGAGCTATCACAACTAATATTAAAACTTCAATTTAATATAAAATTTTGGTAAGTTTGAATACAATTACATATACGTTACTAACATAGCAAGTGGTATATTTGAATATAAAGAAGAATACATAGTTATCTTTAATTTACAGTTGAAAATTCGTTTTTAAAAATGTATTTTAAAAACGAATTTATTCTATTAGATGTACAAACATAAGTCGCAGAACTCGCAATGCAGCAAGTCAAAGACATAAAAGAGCAAGTCAAACTGACGAGTAACGAGGAGCTCGAAATGAAGTTGAACGGAATCGATGGAATCGAAATTAACAATATGAAAAGGTTGCGTTTAACTCATATCGGCCTGCATTCAATTATAACGTTGAAATAGATTACCGTTCACAGCAAATCGTTGCCATTGGACCAATGAACATTGTGTGTCAATATTGCAAGGCAAAGTTCAATTGTTATTGATAAGAGAATACTACCAATAATGCGACAAAATATTTCGCGAAGAGTCAATTCAAATAGATGCTATTGGTACAGCCACCAGAGCCACTATATTCATTGGTTTCCGGGAATGGACTGAAATCTGAATATTTTTCGACTTACTTCCAGCAAATATCTCCTATAATTACTTGAATTACTTGCTACGAAATTAGGAACATGCCGTTCAACTATAGAACGGACAGGTTAATCACTCTCAACACATCAAACGTGTTAATATAGGAATTATTTGATAATTCGACTGATTTGAAACAACAGGAATTATTGGAGCCCCTTCGTAAGTAAGTCCCTGGCTCCACACGGGATAAATATTGAAAACAAGATAATGTAGCATAAATAGTAGGACATGTCTTCCTGGCCTCTTGAAAAATATGCATAGAAAATAAATGGGCGCACAAAGTTCGGCGTGTCAGCTAGTATTGAATAAAAACTGTTATAGTAATATCGGAATGTTTCAAACTTTTAATAATGTAGAATTATTTAGGGAATTTCCTACATATAAAATATTCAATGATGGGTTTTAAATGTTGATTATGAAAATGAAAATACAACTAGCTGATATTTATTTTCAACACTTTTTATTTTTATTTATAACTTTCGATAGAAATTTTTTCTAAAAGTACTGAAACTATAATTCATATAAGAGTTTCAGTTCTATTAATAACATGAGTTCCTCTTTTTAATGAGCGAAACAATACTTTGCCCTTTTCAAATAAATAAAAAAATATGTTATTGTGTTGCTTGCAAAAGCGGAGAATTTCATGATTTTTATTAGTTTAAGTTCATTAATCGATTGAGCCGATCGATACTTGATGAAAATCTTAATACATAATTTAAATAAAACTAAGTAGTTTTTTGATTTTCACTATAATTAAGTTAAACATAAAAATATTGTCTCGTCAACACAGTGGCTTGATCAGATGTAGATGATAAAACTAAAATAATAAAGAGAAAAAATCAGTTCATCATCTACATCTTATGAAGCCACTGTGTTGGCGAAACAATATCGTTATGTTTGACTTAATTACAGTGAAAATCAAAAAACTACTTAGTTTCATTTAAATTATGTTTTTAGATTTTCATCAAGTATCGGCCCATTCGATTTATGAACGGAAACTAATAAACGTCATGAAATTATCCTCTTTGCAGGCTACAAAATAATAATTTTTTTCATTCATTTAAAAAAGACAGAATTGTTTCGCTCATTAAAAAGGGGAACTCATGTTATTTGAAGTAACAAATTGATGTTGGTACTGATGCGGGACGTCAAACCAGATGTGATTTCTTGACATTTAAAATATATTAAGCAAAATCTAAATTACCCCCACCTAAATTTTTAAATATATTTTTCTATTTTAGAGTGAGTCTTTGTTAATACTTAAGAAATCTATAGTTTGTTTCTGTGACATTTAAATTACAAAAAATAACACAAAGATGAATCAAATATATAGGTGCTATAACAATAAAACTATCTATTCTAGTTCTCTGAATTTCATTCACGTTATATTTAACGGAAAGTATCAATAGAATTAAATGTCTTCAAAATCAAACAGCGTCTTAAATTACCATTTACGGAATAACGAAAACAGCTCATCCAGCTCAACATAATACCACAAAGACGAGGAACTCGATGAATAGTCGAGCAAATTCCCGTAATTACAAAAAAACGCCATTGTCGTCGAGATTGAATCGATGGCATGTCCTTAGTCTTCGGTAGATATATAAGAATCCTTCCTGAGACAGAAATCGGAGGCCTTGTAAGTGAAAGACCAGCGTATATCCTTGTCAGGCTCCCCGGGATGCGAAACAATGCCAGCAGTCTTAATTTATCACCCAGTGGGACAATTTCCTTCCTCACAATCGAACGCGCCTCTTAGATTGAACTTTCGGAACTTGTCATCGCTCTTTTCAGTCGCCCTTTTATGTCTCCTGTGTTCCTCACGAATGTATTAAATGGAATGCGCGATTTAATGAGAAGTCGCCTGTATCCATTTCACTTCTTGGTGAGCCTACATGAAAAGGTTTATTTTTTTAGTCGGATTTTCTCCAATAGTGATAGACAATTTTTCAAATTGTTTACGTGCCGTACTGAACACGATTTTGTTTAGCCATCATCATTTTCAATTTTATTTGCGATTTTGTATTAATTTCAGTTCTTGTTTAGAGAGAGAGAACATTTATTACATCATATATACATATACAAAAACCTACTACATTTTTGGAAAAACGGGAGAAACTATTACTGAGCTTGGGGGAAAACCAATTACATAACCAACTTATCTTTTCCAAGAATAGGTGGTAGGAAAATCTGATCCAAAATTGTGATCACATATTGACGATCCCAAGCCTAGAGGGATATTTACCAATATCCCTCTAGGCTCATAACTCCAAAACACCTATTTTTGAGTTGTGTCACTTAAGAAATACCTGTGCGCTGTGTAGAGGTACTTGTTGATATTTCTCCCAAATTTATAAACTACAGTTAGCGCCCTTTATTGCATATTATTTTCATCTGTCTTTCGTTCAAGACCATTTTGCTTGAAGCTGGAAGTTAGGGTCCAATAATTTCTATCAAATAGGGTCCAATCTAATTCAAATTAGTGTCAATAGAATGCTTTGGTCTTCTCATGGTCCTATTATTCGTCAAACGCACATTGCCTGTTGAGTACTTCAATTTGATTGATAAAGCATGTAAGTTTACATTGTTTACTTTAAGTTTTTTTACTCATATTTTTTATCTGATGCATAATTTCTATATACATATTCCGTAAAATAAAGGTTATGAATGAAGTTTTCTAGAATGATTACAAGTCAAGTAATTAGAAAACTCATGTCTTCTTATTAATGCAATGAGTCTGAATAAAAAAAGCTCATTGCTTGATATTTTCAATAGAAGTTCAGATATCTGGTCGGAATAATTACCTTGCAGGTATTTTTGCATAAATCAAATCAATAATGTTGCATCAACGCAAATTTCCATAATATGTTTTCATGTTTTCTGTTTTCCTCAAATGATCAGTTGTTAATTTATCAATCGATGATAAGTTTTTATATCTGTTTAAAGAGCCTTTCCTCATCCGCACTAAGAATTAATTCCGTATATTGGTACTAATTTGAAGGTCTTCATTCTTAAAATCCTCTACTGATTAAGCCTTAGACGTTCTTTTCTTGGGATAGAGTGAAATTCTGCAATTTCGAAAATAATCGCGTTTTTCGAATATTTAAAGCTGTTTTTTTCAAAATTGATGCATTTTTCTAGATGTTTTTGATCACCGAATAATTTTGTGGAAGGTACTTTATCTTTTATCACGGTTTTCAAAATTCTTAAAATTCAAAATGAATTCAAATTAAAATACAAATTTTAAATTCAAGAAAAACAAATTAAAATTCAGTTTTCATTCATTATCCATAAATGTCTCAATTATCATAACCGAGTAACGAAATGTAGGAATTGCAAAAACCAAAAACAATATTTTGCACTCTGAAAATTGAGATCTGAATGATCTTACTTAATTGGGATCTTATGAATTGATGACCACCAATATGAAGAACAAAATACTTTTTTTTTGCTCTGGTATACTCTCAGTTGCGATGAGAAAGTGAACTGAATAGGTTTTCGAATAAATAGGGGTAATTATTTCCACTCAAAACAAAATCTTGTTCGAAGTAAAAAAAAAAAGAATCACCCTAAATCAAGCGGAAATTTTCATTGTCTACACAAAACGCTAATTATATTTTACAAATGATATACTTAATTGTCCTTTCGTTCGGTTGTTGAGTGAAATAAATAGTTGTAATTTAACAGGGTAATGAAGTTTCACTTTGATAATTGAAATAAACCTGTCTGGAAAGATAGCCCCAGGGAATTCGTGTTTTTATTTCTTAATGTTTTCATTTTATTCATTCTCTTTCGTTTCTTGAAACAGATTTTTATCAATTACGAATACCCACGTTACATTGGTCGATATACTTCCATTAAAAAATGTGAAATGAAATTATTTGATATTATTTTTCAATACATCGATTTCTCCAAGCAGAAGGTTATTAGAAGTTATTCTTATTGAGAATATGACATTTACCTTTTGTATTCAAGACAAAAACTAACCTAAAAGACTAGACATTTACGGTAATTGGTAGATACTATTCCTAATCTCTAGTCAATTCTGAAATATTTCGAAGGAAAGTATCAAAAATATGTAGAAATAATATGAAAATAGATACAAAAAATTTAATAAAATTTACTCCTGGCTTAATTCACAAATATATGATATTGTGTGACATAAGGGCCAAGAGTTTAACTTACATGTTCATTTAATCATGTTTCACTAAGAGGTAAGTGAGAATTCAATCACAGTTATCAAAAATATGTGCATAAACAAGGTTTTTAAACATCTAAAATTTTTGATAATTTGAACGAGCATGAAATCTTTATATCACATTGAAATAAAAATCGAAAAAGCAGTAGATTTTTTAACGATATTCAAGTGCTAGGATAACATAATATCTGAATGTGATAAAGATTAATAACAATGTGTCTAACAATTAAGTCTCATGTCATATACATCATTAATAAAGACATCTTATCTAACTCCTGAAAAAACGCTTGAAATCATCTCGATAACCTTTGGAATATACGATTCAGCAGTTTCTTTATGCTCTAATAAAGAGGTCAAATCTTTCATCCAATAATGCAGAGATATGCAGACCTAATTTGGGAGAGCATTTTCTTAAATTGAAACGAACTGAACTGCGTCAATACTGTGACTTTTTGATGAACTATACAGAACCGGAATATTCCTTTCGAGAATAAAATAATACTCGAATATTATAGAGTTGAATATGAAATAACAAACAATAAGAAAAATATAATCCACTTACTCATGGTATAGAATGAAACGTTCTATAAATTCACAAAGAGCTGTTTCAAAATTTAAAAGAATTTATACTTTTAATCACTGTAATTAATTTTTACTTCATTTCACTTTTCATTTTAAAAAGCGAAATAATGGGTAATTGATGCTTTGCTAAATACACTTTTCGATCTATTGAAACGAAAATACTGGCTCAGCAATTCGAAAGTACATTTATCTTCATTATCATGAGAAAACCTGTGAAAAACTCTTGGTTAATGTATTTCTCAGATGTATTGGTTATTTTACTTATTACTGTGATTGAGTTTTAACGTACCATGCCATGAAATTGTGGATTGTTGAATCCGTCATTAACGGTTTCTTACGCCCTTGTGTAATTGATTTATTGGTTTCCTTACCTTCCTTGGACTGGACCCTTAAGAATATAATACAGATATTAGTAATATAATGTTTATTTATTTCCACAGAAACTTGAGCTTAGAATATTATTTCATTTGCCTTGAAGTAGCATTGAATCTGTTGATTACTAGCGGACCCGACAGACGTTGTCCTGCCATGACATTCCAAGCTATTAGGATAAACGAATGAATGCATATACAAAAATTCACTCAAGTCCATCCAGCCGTTGAGTTGCAGTATATAATAAATTGAAATTGAAACACTATCAACTCTACATATGTTTCGAGTGGTTAGTCCCTTATGATGAATAATACCTAAATTTCTGATTTAATTTTTGAATTGACGTAAAATCAATATGCATTATTTCTAATTGTAAATTCCTGATTTTTATTCATTTCAAAATTGAATCAGAACTTCCTCAATTTCTGAAATAATTTTGAAATTTCAGAAAGCATAATTGCTACTTGAAATCAGAAATTTCCAAATAGAAATGATGCATTTTGATATTTCAAAATTGATTTAGAAATTAAGTTATTACTCTTAATAATGGGATAACCGCCCGAAACATACTCGTGAGTATGTTTTCGTGAGAACTTTCACTCAATGAAACTCAATCCAAATGTTTTAATTCACTATTTTATTATATAATATATTATATCGTTAAGGCGGATTTACACTGCCCGAGCATTTGTCGCGAACAGAGGTCTCGAACGAGCATTCAGGTAGTGTAAACAGTCCCCTCGAGCCGAGCAAGGTTCGTAAGGGAGGCTCGTTCGTGTTCGTGGTTGATCCGCCCGCTGTCGGTTTTCCGCCGAATCATCAAAGGGATGCTTGTTCGCCGCTCGCTCAGTGTAAACACCACATGTTGTTTACACCGATATTCGCCGAATCGAATCTAGTTCCTGGCAAATTGTTGAATGAATAACATCGAATTGAAAACATTTTAAATAAAATTTGTCTTTTAGTTTGCCATCAAATTTGGGTGCCATCCGTTCACAGCAAATGCTCTCGAACAACTGATCGTCCGAAATACTCGGGCAGTGTGAACAGTGGGTTCGTTTCCGTTCGTGCTTGTTGAAAACCGGCGAACAACGAACGCGAATGCTCGATGCTCGATGCTCGAGTATGTTCGGGCAGTGTAAATGCGGCCTTAGGTAGCTCTTCGCACATTTGATTGACTGCCACGACCTAAGTCAGGTCGTCTTCTCCTCGGCAACGTAAATTGTAATTAATCAAAGTGAGAAAAGTTCTCGCGCACTTAGAGGTAAATTTTCACTATTACAAAAGGTCAACAAAAAAGGAGCACATAACTTGAAATGTCACTATCACAAAGGATCACCGAAGTAAAAAAAGTTCTCGCGCACGTAGCGGTAATCGCCACTCACTAAGATAGAAGGATGCACTCTTTGTATGAGGTATCGATCGACATAGACTCTATGTCATAGAGGATAGATCGATATATTAGTTGGTTGTCAAATGTCAAATATTATGGTAGGTTTCAGAAATTCAATTTGTGACAAACCTTAGGATTTAACAATCTACATAAAAATAATATGATATGATAGATAGTTAACAACTGTAGTTAGCTAAAATTTAGTTCACTTTTACCCCTTAAGTATAAATATGTAGTAAGAAAGATATAAAATTCTAATTGGTTATTCATTTTAAACTATTCTTTGAATTTGATTTCTGAACGACAGGGGACACATATTTAATTCCGAGCATTTTCATATTTATTCACCTTCTAAATCTTCTCTGGACTTCAACAAATAATTCAAGACCAAAATTAGCGAAATCGGTCCAGCCGCTCTAGATATTATAGATTCATTTGAAACTATTCTATCAATTTGATTTCTGAACGACGGGGGACACATCAAAGGAAAAACAAAAGTGTTGTTTTTATTCAATTCCGAACATGCTCATATTTATTCACCTTTTAAACCTTCTCTGGACTTTCACAAATAATTCAAGACCAAAATTAGCCAAATCGGTCCAGCCGTTCTCGAGTTTTAGCGAGACTAACGAACAGCAATTCATTTTTATGTATATAGAGATTGTTATTTTTTTTTTAATTTCAATTGTTTAAATCGGGGTTAATTTTGTACATCATAAAATGCGATACATTTTCTTATATTTGATTCTGGAATGTTGTTGTGGGTTTTATACCAGTCTGTATTTCATTTGTGATATGATAAATGAATGAATGATAAATTATCAAAAATTTTTCGTGATTTTCAGTGATGTATTTCACCCAAACCATAACTGTTTACCTACAAACAGAAGTTGTTATAGACTTTGGACATTATGTTAACGTTTAGAATATGTTATAGAACAGTTTTTTAACTTGGAATTTACAACTTGTCAGAAGAAACGTCTAAGTCTGAAACAGTAGACCGTTAAAGCCGAATATCTCTATGCACATGTCAGATTGCCTTGTTTTTATGAAGTATTTAACGCTGGGGCTGAATTTCATGCTCATTAAGCATTTTAATTACGTTAGCTCAGGGAAAAACATAATGCCACACTTGTGCGTAAATTAGGTCTAAACTTACACACCAACTATATTATGTCATGGCCTTTTGTTGGTGGATGGCTGAAAGCTACTCACGTAATTGCCAGAATTTCTTAGTTCACTCCGTTCCATTTAATTGGAAGCAGATGGGCGAACGATTCGGTCCACATGGTTTCCTTGGATTCAGGATTTAACTTCGGTACAATACATTGTTTCAACACATTTATTGACTGTTGAAGTTCGGATCTAGACATGTTGTTTTAAAAATAAGTTGATGACGTTGTTATCCGAATAGACTTTATTGCTGTGGAGCTGGGACAAGACTAGGAATGTCATAAAAACACTGCAGTCACAATTACCGGCATCTTTCGTGAAATAAATCTCCTTCAACACTCAATAACAACTATCTCAACATATAATTAATAGAAAACAAGAAACACATGGACACATAGAAATATATGTAAACTGGCTATACGTCCTATCTGAATTTTGACATCTTTTCCGAACGAGGATAAAACATATTTATTCCTATATATTTGCAGAACTATAAAAATCAAAAACAAAGGTACTTGGTTCGAAGTACAATGTATTTTCATTTATATGTTCTGTACACATTATATTTTGCATCGGTTAATAGGAAGTAGTATGAAATGCCATGATGAAGTGATTTTGCTCAAATTAGATCAGAAATTCACAACAAGAAAAAGAAATCTGTAGTTCTCGTGCTATATTATTGCACTTGAAGATAATACTGCTTGTAGATATTCGCTATCAAAGTACACTTCAACTTTCTTTCGATAATTTTTGACAAATTATTCTAAAGAACTATGGCTATGTGGAATATGAAATATTCGATGTCTCCATTGTCCTTCTAGGAATCAATGTTAGAGAATATTGGTTTCTATATCCTTCTAGAGATAAATGTTAAAGAATCTTGAAATCGATGAATAAAGTAGATCATCAACAGGCTTCTGTTTGTAGGAAAACAGCTATGTTTCGGTGAAATACATGATTGAAAATCACGAAAAATTTCTGATAATTTATTTATTTATCATTCATTCATTCATTTATTATATCAAAAATGAAATACAGACTGGTATAAAACCCACAACAATATTCCAGAATCAAACATAAGAAATTGTATCTCATTTTATGTACATAATTAAGCTTGAGTAAAACAATTGAAATAAAATGAAAAATAATAATAATCAATAGATTCAATGCTACTTCAAACCGAATGAAATAATATTCTAAGCTCAAATTTCTGTGGAAATGAATAAACATTATAGTACTGATATGTGTATTATATTCTTAAGGGTTTAGTTCAAGGAAGGCAAGGAAACCAATAAATTAATTACACAAGGGCGTTAGAATCCATTAGTGACGGACATTGTTTTACAAAACCCTACATAATTTTTCTAGAGATATTAGCTTTTTTGAAAGTAATTTGGAACGAGTCATATGCCAAATTAAATTTCATTTCCTGTAATAACGAGGGTGCTTGAGAGTAATTGTTATCCATAATTTTATAAATGATTATTATGTCAGGCATTTTTCATATGATTACCCAGAGTAATAAACCCAAAACTTCACGAGCATGTGAATAATTTTGATTTGATATATTAAAGTTATTTCTAAAAGCTGAATATCGTATAAAATCATTTTGAAAACTTCCTGTGATCTATTCATATAAGAAATATACTGAGGGTTCCATATTACAGAGGCAAGATTTACTTTATTGAAGACAAATGAAAAAATAAAGATAGAAAGATGCAATTATTGTTAGATAGACTAGATAAATATTCATAGAGAGACTACAATTTAATTGCATTTACCAATTACTGATTCGAAATGTTGGTCAAACATCAATTCAAGTCCAATGTTACAACAACATTACGAATTTGATGAAGGTGAGCATTAAAACATAACAAATAAATTGTTACATAAAAAACTATCAATAATTATTTTCAGCTCTGTGATAAATATTTGTATATTTTAGTATCTCACACAAATAAAAACATTATTAGTTTAAAAAATATGAGATAATTATAGAAATAAATGACACCACCGACATTAGTTTTCAATATGAACGTTATCAACGTTCCGTTATAATTATATTTTGCTGAAATTTTCCCTTCAATGTGATTATAATAATGAATAAATAAAAATTTACATACGATACTTGGGAAGGATTATAAATTACACATTGTTTCCCATAAATAAAATGATGCGATCAGTTGTGCATTGTGTGGAATTAAAATTTGCATCTCTATCTTCTATCCCATGGTACTCGGGCTCTGTAATGTATGCGCTGATATCCTCATTTTTATAAATTAATCATTAAATAATGCAGTTAACAGTAGTGAGGTCATGGCCTATCAGCTGTAATGCATTCGATCTTCTATAGAACGATTGATGCTTTTCAACAATAGACTTATTAAAACGTCAGAGTTGTAGATAACGAAGCATTTCTCATAACAAACACGGAATAATTCATTAAACCAGTTGGTTTCATAAATATTTAATTTTTATGATGAACATGAGTTGATAATGTTAATCGATTTTTGGTGGAATATTGCTAAACATAAAATATCTCACTTCAGAAATCACTTGAGGTAAATTCCACATAATTCTTCAATACACTCTTACATATGTTTTCAATTACCATAACTCATAAATAAAATGTTATACCAGTCTCCGTGGCTTAGTCGTAAGAACACCCGACTAAGGTGCGGTAGAACTCGGTTCGAACCCCAATGAAGACATGGGTGTTTGTGTTTGCCCTGATGTAAGTAGTTTAAATAATAATGATATATGCTGGGTAATGTACATTGATTACAAGTCAATTGGCCGTTCGGAACCGGCGTAAAAATGTAGGTCCACTGAACTAAAAAAAAACATGTTCAATATGATGTTGTAGACACAAATCATTGGGTCAGTATCCCTAAATATATGTCGAGTGAATCGAAGAATTTTTGTGGATTTTTTTGCCAATGTTTTCAATTGTATGAATCAAAAACGAAAAACATTGAAAAGCTTGAAAAAACTAAAATTTCCATGGATGATGATTGCATGAATATTATGAATGGACAAACGAATTGTTTTGAATATCTGAATTTTATATTTACTGTATATTATTTTGCCTAATATTCGCAGCAAACTGAGTTTGGTTTCTCGAATATTCACTTCGTTTAAAGCAGTGTAAACAAATGAATTTGTTCTTTCAAACAAGTTTTTACAATTATTTGGCTGGAATAGTTCGACATTCTTCATTTCTGACTGTGTTTCTGCTTTGAATAATTTTTCACAGAACTAACTTACTTAAACTAGTTACTTCTAACTGCAAAAACTATAGGAAAATTATTTTTTAAGTGAAATTTTGAGTGGTAAAGTCAATTGGACAGATTCATCAAAACTTCTCATTTTCGACTATGTTTCGGACATAATTCATTTTTCACGAAACTTTTGCCACAGTAAGTGAGAGTACATTTGGTGCTTCTAATTCTGAATAACACAAAGAATATTTCTAAATAACACAAAGTATAATTTATAAATTCCGTTAATTTTTATTGAAGAATAGACATATAGGGTCACCTTAATATTACGTAAGCAGATTTATTACAATTATTTAACACCCCCTCAACGCTTGACAGCAAAAAAAGTGAGTAAATTCTTGCCCACCCTCCCATACTTACATTTACAGTAGTATATGCATTGTCCTTTCAATGTATTCTGTTGTTTATTGCTTCCTGGGCAGCATTCATAATTTCAGAGGTCTTAAGAAAATAACTCTATAAGTGCCCCCTGTCCCTTATCGTGTTTATAGTAATACTTAACAGCTCCATGTAAAATAGAAGATATATGGAATATGAATTCCTAAAATATTTAAGAACCCCAAATTTCGAAACATTGAACGATACAAAATTCCACATACACATCTTTCGAAACCGATAGAATTATCTTTCATTCAATCATATCCGTAATCGTAGTCATCTCAGATATGCCGACATCGACTAGACAACCTACAGTGTGTTTATAAACACCGACGGTCATCCCTAACGTCTTCCAGCTTTCAATGTTTAGGTCTCAGGAGAGAGATTTATGAAGCCATTATTGATTTGATTTATTTAGGTATTTTATTAATTTATCGAGCTATTTTCCTCATAACTCCCCTCTATTCTTTTATACGTCGATGTTGTGTGTGTGTTCATTTTGTTCACCTTTAGTAATTTCTTACCCGCTGCTAGGAATCAATAATAGAATGATAACATGGCGTCCTCCGTTTTGTTCTTTCCGTTTCTTCGATACAGGCTTTCAAATAAAGATGAAGTGAATCAATTACATGTTAATGTGAGCAAGATTAATGGGGATAGAGAGAAACGATTAATTCCCGTGTTCTGTATTAAATATGCTGCCCGCTGGGTGAAAACAACTTGAAAATAGTAATGATTTTGTTGGAAGGATTAAAACTGTGGGCAATAATTAAGTGATTATAGACAAGAGTATCTCTACAGAAAATCTTATGACTGGTCTGGTTTTTATCTTTGGGTTCGTGTTGATAAAAAGTTGAAAAATTTTTAGTGCTATTTAGAAAAAGAGTTGATCCAATATAAATTGGAAAACAGATTAAATTTTAAATAACGATTCAATAATTATTCAGGAATTTCAACTATTTAGAATATCTAACATCAGTCAATTTATGATTATCTATAGGTACTGTTCTAATTAACAAATCCTAACAAAATTAACAAATTATTTACAGTATGTGCAATAATTATCAAATAATAATGTGAATAAATTATTTGTTAATCATAAGTGAAATTTTTTCATTATACATATCGACTATTTGAGTTCTTAGTTTGATAGTTGCACATATTGCTTTGAATATTTTTAAAAATATCAAGGTTTGACTATATAACACATTATTAATTATAATAGTAATCATATTTAAGACAGATATTTTCAAAATATATTTGTAAAATGAAGATATGCAACGAAGAGATTTTCCATATTGTAGAAAATGCTTCACTGCTAGTGTGAATGTTCAACTTTTGTGACAATCAGAATTGAATCCCCTTTAGACTATAATTCCATCAATGAAAGAACGGGTTCTTTGAACAATGAATCACAACAATTTAAGAACAAATAAAATTCAGTTGTATATCTCTAATGTTGAATTTTATGCGACAACTGCTGCTTTTATGTAGCGAATAACAAGATTTTTTAGATGTTTCATTTCTGTTCCTATCTGTGAGATGAATTTCAGAAAACATTTCAGAATTTTAAAAATTTCAGCTTGAAATATTATGTGGATCTTCTGTCAATCACTTGCAAAATGAAATTTTCAAATATGGATATGAAATCACCAGAGACTACTACTACTGTCTCTAGCGAACATTGAATTTAAAAATTTCACGAAATATATATTTTTCAAAATATCAGATATTTTCATTAATCGATTGGGCCGATACTTAATGAAAATCTAAATACATAATTGAAATAAAACTAAGTAGATTTTTTATTTTCATTATAATTAAGTTAAACATTGTTAATTATTGTTATGTTCAACTTAGTTATAGTGAAAATCGAAAAACTACTTAGTCTTATTTAAATTATCGAATATTTTCTTTGTATTTTGGTATAACCTTATGAGAATTCATTAATCTTTCCCCTAAATAACTTAATATCAAAGCGAAAAAATTATTTACATTTATAATATCTAGTTCTGTAAGTTCCAACATTTGTTTTACCATCTATTTTCACTGTTGCGTACAGTCTGGCTACATCTTCAGCCTAGTTAACCGTAAGATGTAATTTTTTGGTTAAAACACTTTGTTTTACACTTATGTATTTTTCAGAGTCCTGATGAAGAATGTAAACATGTTCGAAATATAGACAAGTTTAATAAATTGGTGGTGTATCAATTATAGTGGCCTACTTTTGCCGAGAACTCATCTTTTACTCATTAAAATCATATGGCAATACTCCTCATTTATCGTGTATATATATATATATATATATATATATATATATATATATATATATATATATATATATATATATATTCTCTTGAAAGTTCTGACTGAGTAGCGCAACGTACACAAGAAATGATATCAATTTTTATTTCACTGAAATACTAGGACCAAATTATTTAAAATCTTAGTTTGATTGTCACAGTGCTTGTTTCACTCAAAATCTACATTATTAAATCTACGACAACATTATGAAAGAAGCATCTTCATGAATATGCGTCTATTCCCTCGCCTGTCTCATCAATCATTGTTTTTTGAACATCGTTTTCCTCTTCAACGTTTGTCCCAAGGATCGGCTGCGGGTTACATCCATCTTAAAATGTTCTGTAGGAGGTGACATGGGAATTCTTTGCGGGATAGATGGAATGAACTATTGAATGTAAGGAAATGTCATATTTTGTGAATATAAGATTTATAATGTGTGTATTATACTGTTGCTTTCAGAATTCATTGTTATATTTTGGTGAAAAATTCAATTGTGAATCGTTCTTGATTTTCTGGGAAAAGGTTAGATACGTAGGAAAATTATGTAACTTTGTCGTGAAAACCTCCTGAATTTTCATATTTTTTTCAGAATAATTCAGTAAAACATTCAACTAACATAAAATTCTTAACATAGTTTAACTCTGGGCAGATCGACTTACGCAATTGTTCAGACGTTATCAGTTTTTAATGTCACAATTGCGTTTCGAAAAACTGTTGAGTCCAATTTTCATTGAATGAAAAATAGATGGTAGACTCTGGTTCATAAAGATTATTTTTATTCCAATGTTAGTTTCTGAATTCGTTCCGTAGTATTGTTTAAATTATTTATGAATTAGTCCTTCGCACATCAACCTTTGGACAATTCTAGTATTATAAGCTGATCTTTATCACTTTATAATTCATATAACCTTATTCCCCAATCAATCACAATTTTCCTAACGCACTTTTCCACTTTTATCCCACGTGTATACCCCCAGAGCAATACCCATCTAAAAGCATCGTTTTCCTTGCAGGGAAGATATATCTAATAAACGGAGTGTCAGATGCCACGTAACAGACAGTCTGACAGACTGACTGTACGGTGGTCGTGATGCGTAGTTGAAATCAAGAGCCCCAGTGTGGTGTGCTGCCACTATGATGGGTTGCCAGCCCTTGCCACCCCCTTTGCGGTGCGCTCCACTGATCTTAGCTATATTATCATTGGCGTGCATGGATACAGTAGTGCAGGCAGCTGTTCAAGGCAATCAAGGTAGGTCTCGTATGTTAGCTGATTTATTTCTCTACATTCGATGCGTGATATTCGAATATAAACCACAAAATGAATAATTGGCGGAGCGTTTCTTCATATATATTAGAGGTAATTGACTTTTTGAATTAATTATTGACATAAGTACCCAAGAAAATGCGCATTAAAGAACGTACGTTCCTCTACAATTTCAAAATCTCAACAGCACATACATATACTAAATTTTGAAATATTTCACACACTTGGTAGAGATATTATTATTATAAATCATTTTTATATACACCTAGTTAGATGATAACGTCCAAAACATGATTACAAAAACAAGAATTACTGTTAAAGCAAATTTTAATTTTTTATTCGTATATTATTAACGAGTTGGTAGGATATCTTCTTATTTTAGATATGGTACCATCATCTGAAAATATTAAGGAAGACTCATCATATTGGAAGTCAGTAAGGTACAGACATCATCAAAGAAATTAAAGGTTTCTGCGAAACTCTCGTTTTTATTGAAGACTTAAACTTCAGAATTTTGTCTCGATTTTCCAGAGTCTCCAGTTATCCAAGTTTTTCTTTTACAACCGTTTGAAGCTTTTCAAATTTGACCACAACCATAGAACAACGAACAGTTTCTATATTTCAAAAAGAGAAATTACGTATTTCTATTTTTTTCTAGTAGAGCAATAGTTATAAGAGTTATTTGAGTCATGATGTCGTTATTATATTTATATTGTTCTTTATAACGGTCTATTCTTCCAGAATTTTTGCTGATTTTTCTTGATATTTCACAGATATTAAAGCGAAGGTTTTTAGGATGTTCGACTGAAAGTTCCTAGAGAGCAATATTCCTTTTTCGAGATAGTGAGAATTGCGCAAAGCTAATCGAAATTCATTGGAGGCAAGCGAAAGTATTGTTCATCCATCCTTGTGATGTACATTTCCTATTCAAAGCACATTGACACAGTGTATCAAAAATAGCTCTTCATTCTTCGAAGCGCTTTAAGAAATATTCGCTTCATTAATTCCAAATTCAAAGAATGACCGTAGAGATGCCGAAAAGGATGTAATTATTTTTATGTCTCACTTGTTAATAGACCGTAAAAATATAGCTGCTTATACCATTCCTATATATGTTATTAGGAAAGTTTGTTTGTGTGGGCTATAAAGATGGCATTTTGAAATGGAATATTCTTGTATTAATAATAAACTGTCTGATTGAGTAGGACGTATTTACTGTACGAAGCTGAAGCAATTTATTGCTATGAATGGATGCATTTTGAATTCTCGTGTGAATATCACAATGATGAGTTACAGAAGAACACTTGTGATATTTCAAATACTGAAGTAGTAAATATTATCTACATTTGTAACATTTCACCAAATAATAAATTTGTTATTGAAATTAGTTAATTAGCGTAAAAATACACAAGATCTACATTCCATGCAGAGCTGGTTTGCATTTGAGGTTCTAAAACCGAAAGTTGAGCTATTGATCAAAAAAACCTTAGGGTTTCAAATGAAACACTAGCAAAACATTAAAATCGACATTGACAATTCTTCAGTAATTGTCTAATGTTTATGAGTACCTCAATCAGCATTTCCACGAATTTTCTGTCAAGCATCCTGATAACAATAAAAACATGCATGTGATAATTCAGTTTCACATTGTAATATCGAAGTAATTATGAAATATTATGAAAAAACATAAACCTCATGTTCAAAAAAATGAGTTCTTTATTCTCAACAGGTACAATATCGATTACAGAAAATAATAACAATGTTGAATACTAACTAAATAATTAAAATGAAAGATATATAACAAAGAGCTCAATCTAATATAAAAAACTAAAATAGTAACTAAGAACCAAATAATAACATTTATATTACAAAGAACACAATCTAAATCAATTCATTTTTGTCAATTCCCTTCATTCACATAACTCCTAACAATAACTTCTATGGAGTCAAAGTGAATGTCTAAATTATTGGCAACTCTATTGAATGAACTCCATACACCAAATGGGGGATTGTATTAAGGAGTTAGTCCTTGGAGTCACTCGGTGGAATAATTCAGTATTACGGGAATTTTGCCTAGGAACACGAAATTTCAAAGCGGCCAAGAGAGGAAGACAATCAATACTGTTGTGCAGTAATTTGTACAAAAATTTTACTCATAAAGTTTCTCTCCTGCTCTGTTATGAGATTAAACTTAATCGACTCAATAATTCGTTATGATTGACTCCTCACTGTGGATTAACTTTATCCTCCCTCCAAACTAAGAATTTCAAGAACCTTCTTTGAATAGCCTCAAGCTGCCGTTGAAAAACATATAGTTACCAGAAACTAGCAACTGTTTGAAGAAACGTTTGGATACGAAGGTCGATGAGAAGTACACTTTTACACAAGAGAAAATACTTTGAAGTTTGAATTCTGAGATTTATGGTATCCTTGCCTTATGCTTCCACTTCGCTATTTTCTGAAAATACAAAATAAAAAAACGAACGAAATCGGGCAAACCTGCTTCTGCTGCATAAAAATTAATCGATGTCTTGACATAATGAATGCTTAATCTAAGTGGTTAATAACATCTACACTGTTATTTCAACAACCGACAAATGTTAGAGGTTTCATGCATTATAAATATATTATTCTGTAATAAAATTAAATGAAGCCGAAAATTCCTTATACCTCTCTCTGCATGCGTGTTTGCCATGTTCTTGATCTCGTTAAAGTTCACATAACATAGAATTTTTCATCGAAAGCGTGCATTCTATGCGATGAAAAAGTCAAATACAGATAATCGCGTCTCGATTTAGAACGATTATCAAGAAAATAATAATAGAAAATTTATGGCGCGCGAGTTGATTACACCACGCTTAATAATTATATATCTTCGTATAGCTAAGAATGTGATGTTGGTTTATTTATGGCTGTGGTAATTGCTGTAATTAGAAGTCCTTTGAAAATTATCTAATTTACTCGGTCAGGATACGTAGACTAATTTGGGAAGAGGCATGTCTAACTACGCAGATGCGCTCATTATTTTGAGGCACAAACTGCTACATTTGACAACTAAGATATATTTTCATCAAATTCCCTACATAATATTGCAGTAAAATATGAGAAAAAGTCATACCACACCGCAGTTCTTATGTCTGTTAATTCAGAACTTTTACAATTCAACAATAATTGAATAAACTAATAATAAACTAAAATTTAAACGCTTGAACTTTTGATTTACCCTTTATTGACAACATAGCATGATGAGTTTCGTCGTTACAAACGACTTCTTCAGATCTAACAGAATAACGACGAAATGCGTCATGCTATGTTGTCAATAAAGTGTAAATCAAAAGTTCGAATGTTTGAATTTTAGTTTATATTCAATTATAATCAATTTACATTAAGTAAACGCCAACACTAATAAATAAAAAATCAACAATAATTGAAGATTTTTGGGACAATATATATGGATATATTCATTGGAATAGAATAAAATTTCACAATTTTAAACCTTGATCTCATTTTTGCATAACACCATAAGTGACAATTATAGTATAATAATTGAACAAATCGTTTCTGAGAGGTCTCCCTAACTGTATTGAATATTCAAACACTCTTGAATAAAAGCCTCAAAATTTGCTCAATGGGCGTGACATTATTTCAGTTAGTGTATTGTAGAATTTATCCAAAAATTTTTGATAATTCAATATATTCTAGAATGTTCAACAAATCCATCATTTCAAATGACAGTTTCAAGAATAGGAGGGGCGGATGACAAGTTCGCGACCTAAGGTACTTAACGAAACAACTGCAAAATTGCGGCATTGATTGATAGTATAAATAACTTTTTACATATACATAAAATATAAATAACAATTTCGTTCATTAACACATCAAACCTGGAACAAGCAACAATACCGTGTAAACCGAAACTGAAAATTCTAATTAAATTGTAATTAAATTCTTTGTAACAAAAAGAAACTCGCCGAAAGACACTTTTGAAGAAATTTCATCTGTTACAATGGTAAAAAAAATAGGCTCGACTTTTTAAACAAGGAAGTGAGAGCTGTCAAGACGACCCCCGCCCGGGCCGCTCTGTGACAGTAGTGACCGAAGAAAATGTTCTAAAAGTTTAAAAATTAATATTGGCCGATCGAAGAATAAAATTGTGTCAGATAGCTGAAGAGCTACAGATTAGTAAAGGGCGAATCGGAGAAATTTTACACCAAAATTTACGCATCAAAAAAATTAATGCGCTTTGGGTACCGCAAATGCACTACTCGATAAACAACGATGACTGGCGAGTTGTAAGGAGTTTTTGGAGTTGTGTTGGAACGATTTGGACGAAATTTGTAACCGCATTGTAACAGTAGACGAAGCCTGGATTCGTCAATATGAAAAAGGAGAAAGACCACCAACGATTGTGGAAAAGTGGAAAATTCGACCTCTAATATTATGGCGACTATTTTCTGGAATAACGAGGGATTTTATTTATTGATTACTTTCCTAAAGAAACTACTATGAATGATCAAAACTACGTCAATTTATTGGTTCAAGCACGTAAAGCGGTCGTACAGAAGAGACGTGACAAGTTGGCGAGCGGTGTGTTGGTTCTGCAAGACAACATGCTCGTTCACACCGCTCGCGTTTCGAGGATGCTTTAAAAGCCACTGGATTCGCAGAAATTGATGATCCCCCTATAATCCGGACCTGACTCCCAGGGAGTTTTTCCTTTTTTCGAAACTGGAAAAGGAATTAAGTGAGCGAAGATCTTCGGATGACAATGAGATGAAGTCAGCCGCGGAGAGAAAATTTCAAGAGAAATCTTCAGAATATTATTTCAATGGTTTAAAGAGATTGTATTCACGATGTGAAAAGTGTATTTCACTTGAGGGTGATTATATTGAAAAATGAAAATTAAAAAACTAATTGTTCTTTCATTAAGTACCCTAGGCCGCGAACTTATCAGCCGCTCCTCGTATACGAATTATGAGCTATCATTATTCTGGAGAATCTGAATAACTTTTGGATCGCCATGTGTTAGTTACCCAAATAACAGAATTTCAAGTTCAGTGATCTGAAAAACGAGGTTTGTGTAGATTCTAACCTCTAAATGTCAAATAGAAGAAAACGACCGAAACAGTATCGTAGCGCAGACTGTTCATACTCGTATTAACTTAGATGAGAGATTAGGTTGAGTCCTATTTATCATCGCTGAATGACGGCACACAAGGTGATTACCCCAACTTTCTACCTAACCAACGCTGTAAATTCATGAAAACATGTTATCCTCTTCGGATAGGTTCAGAAATGATTGATATATTTTAGTCCCTTATGAATCACAGATGGTTCAGATTTTGGACGCAACTTGTTGCGGAAAATTTATAAATAAACAGTGGAACCTTTGTGCTAAATTACTCGACATTTCAAAATTACTCATTTTCCAAATCAAATTACTCATTACTCATTTTCCAAATACTATAGGAAAAACTAATTAAATCAGCCAGGTTTTCTTTACATTTTGTTAGGTTGGTAATAACAAAATCATCCTCATTGGTCTCCAAATGAATATGTGAGGTTATAATGCGCATTTCATACCATAATCTCCCTAGCGAACTTTAACAGTAGTGTTGTATTTCTCTCGAAACTTGTAAATAAAATTATTATATAGATCATGATAATAATCTCTTATTAATCTGATCAAAATTGGTCGTATGACAAAATAACTGTTGGAAGAAGACACTAAGAAATAAAGATAATATGAAAGCTTGTTGAGTTAAATACACTTCTGTGTTATACATTCTTTTTTTAACAAACAAAAAAGGCTTTTCAATAGCTATTTCGCTACCTGGAAAAGAAGCAATAACCTCTAATAAACTGAAGGAAATTAGAATAAGGGTTAGAATAGAGCTTCAAGAACATAGATTAGGATTTTGGAACTACTTAAAAAAAATTGAAAAGCATGAAACATCAATAAGGTTTTCGAACTTAAAATCAAAAAGTATTTTCTTCTCTTGATGAAAAAACGAAGATTTATGTTCAATTAAAAGAAAGATTATTAAAGATGTTTCTTTTCATTGCAAGTTCATTATTAGAAAACTGTACTATTGCATAGGTATATCAAAATTATTCAGAAATAACTCTTACATTACATTAACATTAGACTCTTCAAATTCTCTAGAACTAAAGGGTGTTTTTTTTTAGAGGCATAGAACTTTAAATTGCAATAAAACAACAATGGATAATTCGATTGACAAGAATTTTTTTTATTCGAAGGATAATATTGTGGCATTACATTTTAAATATGACTTCTGGCATATGACCGCCACGGCTGTCTCGGATGTAGTCCAATATGGACGTCCAATTTTCGATAACTTTTTCCAACATTTGTGGCCGTATATCGGCAATAACACGGCGAATATTGTCTTCCAAATGGTCAAGCGTTTATGGCTTATCCGCATAGACGAATGACTTTACACAGCCCCACAGAAAGTGGTCTAGCGGTGTTAAATCACAAGATCTTGGAGACCAATTCACAGGTCCAAAACGTGAAATTAGGCGGTCACCAAACGTGTCTTTCAATAAATCGATTGTGACATGAGCTGTGTGACATGTTGCGCTGTCGTGTTGAAACCACAGCTCCTGGACATCATGGTTGTTCAATTCAGGAATGAAAAAATTAGTAATCATGGCTCTATTTGAGCCATAATATCTATATATCACCATTGACTGTAACGTTCTGGCCATCATCGTTTTTGAAGAAGTACGGACCAATGATTCCACCAGCCCATAAAGCGCACCAAACAGTCAGTTTTTCTGGATGTAACGGTGTTTTGACAAACACTTGAGAATTATCTTCACTCCAAATGCGGCAGTTTTGTTTGTTGACATAGATATTCAACCAGAAGTGCGCTTCATCGCTAAACAAAATTCGCGCGATACGTATTTCGCACAGAACCATTATTTTCGAAATAAAATTGCACTATTTGCAAGCGTTGTTTAGGCGTGAGTCTATTCATGATGAACTGCCAAATCAAACTGAGACTTAACACTTCTCAGTCATCTTCAACAGTAATGCCAACTTAAAGTTCTATACCTCTAAAAAACACACGTTATATAACTTACTCTATTAAATATATAAGTTTCTATAGTTATTTGTTTTTAATATTATATCAAAACGTCTCAACTGATAAAGTGTTCAGAGAAAGCAAGCAATTTACGAGTAGAGACATTCAAATCAGTTTATGTAAATCAAACAATTTTTTAATCATAATGTATTATTTGTCGGAAATCTGGTGTCGATGTGTCAAATAGAGGAAATGATTCTTTCGTAGTATACCAAATTCGACATAAATTGGAAAAAAGCTCTGTAGATTTTGCTCATCGAAACAAATATTTTTCTTTGAATATAAAATATTTTATTTTCCATGTAAATATTATTCCGAATTTTATTACGTGTACCTACTATTGAAATTTACGACTATTAGTGTACTTTGATATTTTCCATTCTGAAGAAGAATCGTCTTTCAACAGTTCTTTCATACCGTCGGCTTTATTTTCATCCAGGTGATACACGAGTTCGTAATTTATTGAGCAGACCATACGAAGATATATTTGAAACCATCTCTAATATGGAAAAGTACATAATAAAACGATATACAAATATAGACTGCAACGTTGATCTATTTTATAAGGCCATAAAAACATTATAACCCCTAGCTATAATATGTCGCCAATGAAATCAGATCGATAAATTTGTAAATGAATATCTTCGAGGTGACGTTCAACTGATATATTTGACAGAGAAGTCTTCATTCGGGCTAGTATCTTCATTCTCCTTCTATTTCACGACCGAAAAGGTGAGAGCAATATGAGAAGTTGTTGCGGCTATTGAGAGGCTGAATTGTTACCTTGGCAAGGTATAAAATAACACTTGGGTGCAACGGCGATAAAGATTTCCCATAGTTGATATCTAACGATCAATTGTAGGAGATTGAAAGTTATTGGAGTCCAGCAACGGACTCTGTTTGAAATGTTAATAGTTCTCTATTTGTGTACTTGTATATGCAATACCCAAACTGCAATTCGAACATCATTTATTTATTTATTTATCTATTTATTTATTTATTCATTTACAAGTACACCACCCAACAGCTTGGGCCAATTACTGAGTGGGAAAGATACAATATAGTTTACATCCTATGTAAAATAAAACTAGAAATAATACCAACAATATACAAACAATTCACACGAACGATATCTTTGTGGGCAAGCTGACATTAAAGCTCACCCACTAATAAACCAAAACTAATATCTGAAAAACTGAAAAAAAGTTACCGCAAATTTTATGAAGTGGTGAAAAAGTCAGAACATTAGCACGAGCCAGAGGTGAATAAAAAATATTCATATTTCGTCAAGTTATTATCGGAACACGGAAATTTATGAGGGAAAGAAGAAAGGAGCAATCAATAGAAAACCTTATCAGCTTGTATAGGAAAATTATTCCCAAATATTTCCTACGTGTTTCAAGTGATGGAACATTGAATCTTGTAGTAAGTATCTCCTGATATATGCCTCCTCCTAGATACACCATAAATATTTCAAAAATCGTCTTTGCACGGATTCAAGATTCCTTATATTACACACGTATCCTGGATTCCAAACGACACTAGCATTTTCTAGTTTTGAACCTATTAAGGTATTGTATTGGAGCATAGTTGATTCAGATTGAGAGAGCCATTTAGAATTTCTTATCAAAAAACCTGATGTTCTGTAACAACTTGAAACAATATCATCAATCAAAATCAATGAGTATCAAGAATTTTGTGTCGAAAGTTACTCCTAAATCTCTGAATTCGGTACATCTATTGATTTTATTACTATTCACAATGTACTCGAAATAAACTGTACTTTTTTACGACAAACAGACATTATGTTGCACTTAGTAATATTCGGTGTCATTTATATTATCATATTCAGAATCTCACCATCCATAAGAACTGCAGTGTTCATTTTCATTTAGTAGAGTAATACAATAGGTAAAGCTGAAAATATAGATTTTGTAAACGTAAAATATGTTAGAAAGTATGACGGTTTCAAAATTAATTACTTAGTCATAAAGTTTTATGTGTTATGTAAAAACTAACGTTTTTACATTTCATTTCGAAACGTTATCGTGAGCAGTAATAACCAATATACCGAGTTGAGTATTGAAATTGAAACCTCAAACTCAATTCCACTAGAAAATTTAATTTTATCAACCAATTTTGGCCTCCTCAACCGTTGTCAAGAGTTTTTAAGTATATTTCTTAATTATTTAATAGTGTTGGCGTTTACTTGATGTAAATCCATTATAATTGAATATAACTTGAATTCAAACACTTGAACTTATGATTTACACTTTATTGACTACATAGCACGACGCGTTTCGTCGTTACAAACGACTTCTTCAGATGCTTACAGAATAATAATGACAGAATAATTAACAGAATAATTATTATTCTGTAAGCATCTGAAGAAGTCGTTTGTAACGACGAAACGCGTCGTGCTATGTAGTCAATAAAGTGTAAATCATAAGTTCAAGTGTTTGAATTTAAGTTATATTCAAATATTTCTCAATATCTCGAACTAATTTAGATAAAATGCATCAGTTAATTTGATAGTTACTCCTAGAAATTCGAATCTTGAATGACCTCTTAAATCCTAATAAGATCATTCAATCGCAGTCGAATTATTTTCATTCAACCTACAATGAAATCACCGAAATATACGAAGCTAATGTATTGAATGATTTCTTTGAAAGCCTTTTGATATATAAAGACAAAAAATTAATTTCAATAAATTGAATTGAATTGAAATGTAATTTCAATAAAACGCATTTGATATTTCATTTAATCACGTGCAAAGAGTACCATAAACTTGAGTTTGAAATAAGTAAAGTAATGCAGCAGTAGGAATTCCAAGAGAAAAAACATTGCCAATTCAAGATTGGAACCCTAGATCCATGTTATTTCGAATAACCTGCAATTTTCATCAAAAGGGGATGAAATAATATCGTCTATGATTAGTTTTTTAGATTCTAAACTTCATCTCAGTTGTGTTGTGTGTCCAAATTATTCTTACAGATTCCTGACCGTGCTTACATCGAAATGTTCTTATATTATATTCAATACATTGATCATCACTTTCACACTCACACATCTCCATCTATTCAATAAACTGAAAATTTTTGATACCTACTTACCCTAATTATAATTTTTTTTCATTATCATGGAAAGCTGTCATTCCGATTCCTAACAAATGTTTCCAATATCTTGAATGAAATGAATTACTATTGAATTTAAGGAAATATGTTAACGGACTCCTGAACCTAATCAATACGTGAAATCAGCAGATAATATATTAACTGAGAATTATCTCCTAATTGCCTAATTAATTCGAAAACACTCTTGAACTTGTCAAATATATAGTTTATGGAAATTTATATCCGGTAAGAAGTAGATAAATCAGTAATCTCTATTCACTAATTAGTATTCGTCAATGTCCATTTTTGACAATTCAATTAATGCTTGAAAGGCCTTCAATTAATTATTATGTCGTATCATCATTGATGAAAAATCATGAAATGATTGATATTGAAAGAAACATACGTGGTTGATATGTCTTATATTAGTTGGAAGATACGACTCTGAATAAAAGGAAATATTATATATTTCGAGATAATAACAAATAACAACACTCTGGTTCATTTATTTCAACTAAGCCACGTATTGAATTACGGAAAACATAATACGGATGTTTGTTTATATTCTGGCAGTGCTGGAATAAATTGCGCTACACATAAAAGATAATAGTCAATAAAATAGATTCCAATCTGATTTAGTTATTTATAGTTGCAAGCTTAATCGCTTTCAGATAGTTTTATGCATAATGTAGGTTATATTTCATTGGAGATAATATTTCAATGCTAACAATTTGGAACAGCCAATTACTTAATCCTTTAGCAAAATTGAAATTTATACCCGTTCATAAACAATATTCTCGTCCCTCACATAGATCTATCTGTTTAATGGTTTAACGATATTTTCTGTATTTGCGTTACGTTTCAATGAGCAAAATATGGACGGTTTTCCAATTCAAAATACCAAATTCACATTATGAATTTATAAGGAATTATATATTTGTCTATTCTTCTTCTTCCTTCGATTTTGGCCGACTATGGACCACGTGAAATAACTTTTCATGAATATTTTTTCCCATTCTTTCTTTTCCTCCAGTACCCCTTCATTCGTTCTCCATGCTTTTGTTATGTTTCTTCTGTCCATTTTGCTCCAGTTTTCTTTTTTAATTTTCTTGAAAACCCCCGTATCTCTTGATCTTCTTCCTGAATTATTCGCTTCTCTTCACATCCTCTTCATCGATTTCCATCTCTTCCATGTCTTTTCTGACCTCTTTGATCCATGTTATCTGAGTCTTGGGGTTTCTGTCGAAGTAATTGAATAGTCTCTTGGTCATCTTCTTTCATTCTTAGTCTTAGTCTCTTCCTTCATTCATTCTTCTTATGTATCCGTAGAAAGTCACTGTTCTTCTCCTCATTGTGTCAGTTATCTTCTCTGTCTTTGTGTAGATCCTCTATATAATATATTCCTGAATAGTTTAGAAGACTAACATGTATCTACATCCTGGTAAAACATCTTTTCATTTCCTTAAATGCACCTTCACATATGTTGACTGAAATTTCCGTTGAAATTGATTTTAATTGAGATATAAATTCACCATACTGCTGAATCAATGTTTCAAAATGGTCGAAATAATGAGAAACGAAAAGAAAAACGCAAAAAGTGATGACAACTCCATACGTCTTCATACAACTGTCGTTCATCGAGCGACTTAACTAATATCCGTTCCATTTTGCGAGCCATATTCGCCAGCTTGCCTTGCTTGATTAACAATCAAATCCAATATCTTGAAGTGCGATCAGCTTCTACAGCTGCAATACCTGCCGCCAATTAATTCCGAACGAACTAACATTTATTTCTTTGTCGTTTAAACCGTTGCCAGCCGTAATGGAAATATTATACACCCTATACCAGATCTGGAGTATGAATGTGTAGTCTCCTCTGCACATGGCAATCATTGAATCTGGAAAATGAAACAAGGTTATTGCTACTTCATATCAGTTTCATTTGGGTTACACGAAAAATATTATGATTACAGGCTATAATCAAACATTAAAACTAAAAAAAAATTCTATGAAATGTGATAGGTATTCTCTTCCTTTTGTTTTGTAATCAGTGTCGATGATGATTTCACATCTTGGATAATTCACAAATGAACTTAACACACTTTTGATTCCGAAGTGTTCAAATCATAATTTTTTGATCAATGTTTCATACTAATTTATTTTCAAAGAAATATAAAAGTAGTACCTACTCTTCTTACAAAGGTTATTATTTATTTCACATATAATAGACGAAAAAAATTTTGGATAATAGATGTAAATCAAGTGACAAAACTGTTTATAATAAAAAAACATTAAAAACTTTTTCATTCAGTTTGTTAACGCAATATACAACATCGAAAGATATTTTGTTAGTTCACGTCATTCCTGGAACTATTCTTAGCCAATGATAAACGCCTTAGCAAATTTTTCATGGCTTTCAAGCATCTTAGGCCTTAGCTTCTCAACAATTTATCACTCAAGGTCAGAGTGGTTTACGAACTTTGCAAACACTCCAATTATCTTCCTATTCTTTTGAAATATGTTAAAGTTACACTGAATCCTTATAGTTCTTCTGGTGTTTTCTTGTATAATTAAGTATCTAATACTCAAATTTTTCAGTTTTCTTATATTTCGTATTTCATCGCCAGTTTATGACTTCCACAAGAGCATATACTAAAGCTGGCATCGATAAGAGCAATCTTTCTGTTTCGTGTCTTGCAGTGTAACGTTTTGACAACAATTTTAACATCGAAAGGATTTATGAAATTATACTTTGTCAATACTTGAATTATATCATTGCCAATAATTAATACAAAAAACTACAACTTTTTTCTGTAGATACATAATGGTAACTACCATATTCTATCACAACGATCACCAAATTATCAAATAATTATGTTTTGTTTGTTATTATCCCAATCTATGAAGTGATTGAACAGGTCACTTTCCAAAACATTAATTTTTTAAGACTTTTTGTACGTTGGATAATAGATATATAATATAATAAATAAAATAAATTCATTGAGAAACATTCTTTGCATTGTAGAAATACATTCATTTCAATTGATACAATAATTACAACTAGAAAGAATGCTCTCAAAAGGACTGAATTTAGTTTTGAGTCTGATGTCTGATCTTCCATTCAGCCCTGGAGCAAAAATATTGGTTCAAACAAAAATATTGGTTTAATTTATATTGACAGTAATATGCAACTTTATTTGAAAAGAAAAGAAGAAAATTACCTCAGAAATATTAAAGATTTGAGTCAACATCACATAGTGAAGAACATTTGTGTTGAAAAAATATAAAAACATATGATACAAAAAATTGATTCATACCTCATTGCCTACATTCGAATCATCGAAATACTCTGCTACACTATAGTATGCCTTTGTTTAGAGCAGAGATTTAACTCTCCTCTTAAACAAATGAGCTTTCAGTACTTTCAAATTCGATGGTAAATGGTTGAAAATTTTAATACTCTGATAATAGAGAGAGTGCTCAAATTTAGCTGTTTTATGCATAGGAATAAGTAGTACATCCCTGTTCCTTGTTGAATACTCATGATTACTATTCAATTTAATAAACCTATCTTCATTTTCTTTAACATATAACAAACATCTATAAATATATAAACACGGTAAGATGAGTATGTAATTATTAATGAAGATAGGTTTACAAGATGTTCGTTGATGAATATGGATTATTAATCGAAGTATTCGCTTCTGTGTAATAAACACCCTATTTATTTCTGTAGAGCAACCCCACAGCAGAATATTATAATTTAGATGACTATATACAAGGCTGTAATACACATGCATAACACAGTTTCTAGTTACGATCGTCTTAATTCTAGAGATTGCAAAAAATGAGTTACTCAATGTTTTACATAAGACCTCAATGTGTGATGTCCATCTCAAATTTCTGTCTACATATATTCCAAGAAACTTTGTTGATTGGGATGATGATATAGTGTTGTCCCCATATTTAACATCCAAGGTACTTATTCCATTGCCCTTCAAACAAAAATGAACACATACAGTTTTGTCAACGTTCACCATCAGATTGTTCATTCGACACCAACTTACAAACTCCCTCACAATACATTCACATACCTCCGGAAGTTCTTCAGGAGTCCTGCCAAAATCGATCACCGATGAATCATAGGCATAAAGTGTCTCCAAAAACCGGGACAACTTCGCCGGCAGATCGTTTATAAACAATATGAATAGAAGAGGTCCGAGTAATACTTTACTGTATTAATCAGGTATCATGTTTATGAGTATTACATGTTTGTTAAAGAAGAAGAAAATAATAAAATATGTAAATGCGTTTCGCGTTCTTTTTCTGTCTAAGGAGTAAGATACAAATAAAATTCAAAATTTAATTTCTCATTAAGGCTTCAATGACAGTTTTGACACAATTTGTAGCAGAACGTTAACGAAAAAGGACGTTCCAATTTTTGGTTATCGCTAATTTGCCCGATTTCTCAAATAAATTGAATAAAATGGTGAAATTGTCAACGAGCTTGTTAAGTGCCAAAATACAACATTTCGATGCATTCGACAGTGAAACCGTTCGTTCATGAATTATTCGGCCGTTACTATATTTTAACAAATAGGTCCACGTGAAATTCACCACAAAGCATCGCTGCAACATGCATCAACCGGATGCACGATTCAATTATCCGTTATTGCATAATTTAAAGAGCAAACGACAAAATTATCGGCGCCGATCGCAATATCCGCGTCGATGGCGTTTTGTTTAACCGGTCATATTTACGCACAAAGGCTATAAATTAGGAAGAAAAACCGCGCCATAAATCAACCTTATGAAATGAAGTGTCCCATGGCCAGTGGAAATCGGCATAATTGAAATCTCCCTAATGGCATTCCGGTGTAAACAATTGGAGCTGGTTCCTTTGACGAGGCGGACGCAAAGCCTGTCATTTTTGTTTGTACAGCTTGAAAAATAGAGGAAAACATCACTTTGAATTCAGCGCTAAAGGGCCACTTTCAAGTTGGACAATGTTTGCGTTTAAGATGATACCATTTGGTTTATGGTGGGTATTGTGGGTTTGTGTTCCTCCAAACTTTCGATAAATCGTTCTGCATTATGTTTTATGATGATTGAAAGGACTTAGAAGGTACGTATATTATATGGAAATAATATGGATGAAAGTGTATTTTATATATGCAGATCTACACTCAAAACATAAACTGAGTATGTATTGTTTATCTCACTTTTCAACTTGAATATAATTGAAGTTGAATATATTCAAGTACTTTTAATTAATCATTTCAAACTTTTCTCACTTTCACAAATTATTTAATTCACTCAACGCAACTTTTGGGCATCTCATGTCTAACCATTTTCAAAATATAACGCGTTTTTTTGATATTTATGTACTATGGTGCACCACAAAAAATTGTTTTGCGTATACTCGTAATTTGCCATTAACAGAACATGGAAATCTTCGGATTTATCGTGATATGGCCTTCTACAAGCCTAGACTTAATCCGCTTGGAGTACTCTGTATGGAAATTTCAAAATAATTCCTTCTTTCAGAAGATAAAATTGACTATTTAAAATTTCGAGAAGTTTCTGAATGTGAAATAATAATGGCCACGCTAGTGTGTTAAGAAAATTGTTAAGATTTTCTTAGTAACGAAATGTTGCTATCCCTTAATTTCTCTACACTTTTCGTTAAAACAAAAAGATTCCTCAGAAACATTTCAACTTGACCTGTTAAAAGAAGTGATGCTATACCTTCAGATGTTCACTCTTTGAATCAATATTTAAGAACGAATTATACCTACAATAGTTCAAGAAACACCTCTCTGAAGTGTGGTGGCGTGTTCAATGAGTATCTTATACATCCATTGACGTAGTTGACATTTATATGTTTAATAAATATCAACCATTTCAGGGAAAGCTTGTTCACTTCACGTTGTTGATCGGTTACTGTCGATACAAACTAAAACTAGACTGATTGATATGCTCGAATTGGTCCGCCCAATATACCAGAGGATCGTGTACCACTGAATGCTCATCTATCGCTGTTGTGTTTATGATAATTAAACAGTCACAGCTGTCGAAGCTGGAGATGAACAGTCTCCTCCTAAGTGACCGATCGATCCCTCTGGACGGTTACGGGGTAGAATACAGAGAAAAGCCATTAGGCAAATTTCAATTATACCGATTTTCGTGGACTCTGCAAGCTACCACTCCGAATTCTCCCTTGAATATCAAGTGATCTATTACAGAGCTAAATAGCAACAATTTTTTCATACCGACTGTCTTCACGAAATATTTATATTTCATCTTATTGAACTAGTAGGTATCTATCTATGCATGGTATACAGTGGCAGACTTAGACTGAAGTAATATCAGGCTGAAGCCTATAATATACAATGAGAATTTAAAGTTGTATTAAAAATTTCACGTAATCAAAAAATTGAATGCAGATTAAGACTAAAGTAGTCTATACGTAATTACTTTTGATATTAAAATAAATTAAACTCTTGGCTTAATGTTTCACGATTTATTTAACAATATGTATAGTCAACATGTTTCGAGCGTTAGCTCATTTTCAAGACTAAACTACTATAAGAAACGTAACAACAAATTTAATCTACAAAATGGATGTGAGTAGGGAGTATAGTTGAAAATCTACTTGTTCATTTACAATTTCTTCTTTTCACTTTCAAGAACTGCTAATTTCAATTGCCTCCAGAAGGTCTAAACGTTTACCTTCAATACCTGAGTGTAGGCATTTAGTTTTATCAAAATCTATGAAGTGATTAGAGCTAATACAATGTTCTGAGAATCCAGTTTTATTAACACTGTACAAAATCTTGTATGTTCGTCAACCCGAGTTTTTATTTTTCTACCTGTTTGGCCGATATAAAATGCTGGACATTCATTACAAAAAATCTTATAAATACCGCTTTTGTCTTCAACAATTGTCTTTTCTTTATTATTTACTAATGTTGACTATAGTATAGTGTTGATTATACATATTGTTAAATAAATCGTGAAACATTAAGCCAAGAGTTTAATTTATTTTAATATTCCATTATGTTTCACCAAGAGTTAAGCGAGAATTCAATCTCATTAATTACTTTTGATATTTAATTTGTTTAATCATGTCAACTAATATGCGGTCTTCTCTCTTCTGCTATCGAGATTCTTTGGCTCTTCCACCTTGGTTTTTGGCTCATAATTATTTTGCTCTTATGAATTTTTTCCATACAGCAATAATAATAATAATAATAATAATAATGTATTCATTTAGCAGAATTGCTACATCATATTACAAAATATACTAATAAAAAGTGAATTAAAAATTGAAATAATGAAAAGTAAAATACTGTGAATTAAGTAAAGTACCAGTATATGTAAATAACATAATATAGTAGAAAAACAAAAACGTTATACTTAGCACCTAACTAATATCACATGATAAACATCAATTAGAGTACTGGCAGAAACAAAGCCCAATTGAATTTGAGTGACTTTAAACTGAATTGCATTTGTTTGAGATGAACATTATCAAAAGTCTTTTAAATACTTTTAAACTTTCACAGTTTTTTATATCTACAGGAAGTCCATTAAATTCAATTAAACCTTTATACAAAATAGATTTTAGCTATTGTGTAGTGTTACATTTTCCAAGGATAAACAACAGATGAATAAGAAAACGTGAACGTTTTTTTTTTGGGTATTGGAGACTACCTTTAGAGAGAAAATAGAAGATAGATATGTACTATGTTGGGCTGTTTAGGCTGTAAATTATAGATAAATTCATTGAATTATGGACAGTTTGTGAAGAAGTCTCAATTTTAGCAATCTCAAATTCGCCTAAAATGCCTTAAACAAACGTTTTCATCCTCAGAAATGACAGAGAATCATAATTTTATCTGGAGTAGTCATAATTTTACATATTTCAGAATTATACAACATACATACGAAGGTTTTCATTGTCAAAGTTAATGCCTTGTGACAACGTTATTAACTACTTTCTGTCGAACTATCGAAGGACACATGATACATAGGTATAAAATGCTACTTATATATAACTGTATATCATTTCATGAAAACTCAAAATTTTCCCAAAACTAGAAACTCAAACACAAGTTGAAATAAATTAAAAAGCATTTACAGAAAAAACAATTATGCTATGAATTTGTCAAATAAAATACAAATATGTTTTTACAAATAATTTGTGAAGTTGTACAAACTGTGATTGAAAAGCACTCATTGCAAATTGCTTCACTGGTACCTTTGAAATAGTAGATGGCTAATGTAACATCTGATGACCTAACACTATAATATTTTATAACACCATAACATTTTTATTTTTATTGAGAATAGGAGATTGACGTGAAAAAGAAGTCCGATAAGTATTAAAATAACAATAGGCATTAATCAAGATCTATCAATCATTATAGATCTAATTGATTATCAATAGGCACTCTCTATATTGGCTTATCATTATTTTATGGGTGTTTTACACAGTTAGTGCTGAACACTTAACGTCTTCCATGATCAATGTGACCATAAAAATTATTGTTACATAACACAAACTCATAAATCTCCTTGAAGATGTTGTTAGTTTAATACCCATGTAGTAATTTGTTTGTGCCAATCAAAGCACCTAGGAAGGATGCCCTGAATAGAGGTTAAGATTCGTGAGCTGTCAATCAAAATTACGCCATAATAACGTACCAAACACATTGGATCTGTCATGAAGAATAGCATTTTGGAGGGAACGGATATCTCAAGTATTTGCATGCATCTAAATATTATGCCCGCCAAAAAGAACTCTCCCTCAAGACAATGATTTATATGGTGAATAATACCTATTCAATTCCAAGTTCTACAGAAACATAGCGTCAGTATAATTCATCTTGAATAATGAACGTTTCCTATTTCATCAATAATTTACGAACTCTCAAACATTCAAGGAAATAATGATAATGGGTTCGATCAAGCGGATTGAATGAATTCATTATGTAGTAGTTATTGTTAGGAACAGCGTAACAATAATTTCTTTATCTGAGATATGATATATAACAACCAAGTAATATAAAGACAACTTGGAGTTCTCTTTCTAAAGAACCGAAAATTCAATATTACCAGTTTTCTGTTTGAATAGCAAGTGGGTCATTGCGACGGAATAAATGGCTTTATGAACATTTCCTTGGAAAGATCAATATTTGGTGTGACATTTAAACTGTTGGACTACTCTCCAAAAAACCAATATATTGATTTTCGATGGAAATTAAGCATTTGTTTTACGATTATTAAACATTGTCTTCGTAAGTTGATACGAAATTCCCATTACCAACTATACGTGCTTCACGAATTGTTGATGAATAATACACGATAATATTTGCATTTTCTTTATTTACACCGTTAAATACAACAGAATTTGCTAGGTAAATTTAAATATGTGAATAATTTAAATATGTATTTTGAATTATTTTGGAATACCGTCTTATTTGTATACTTGTATTGAGCATTTATGTTTATTTGCTGAATTGAAATTTGAAAATTGTGACTGCATCTACAGGTAATTGCTGAAAGTTCCGAAAAGTCAGAAATTTCGAAACAAATTATTTTTTTTTTGAGGCTCTTGTCTGAATTCCGGTTCTGCTTTTTCTGGTTTTCACTTTTATGTCTAAATATTTGATTGGAATTCCCAAATTATTTCTCAATTTTCATCTTGTTTTTATATTAGTTCACTTCTCTGTAGAAAAAGGTTTCATCCAAAATAAATTTTATTTACAAATTTGCATACCTTTTTTATATTATATATCATTACTAGCCACATCTAATTAAACTCAAGAAGCCAACGATACAAGAAAAATATGGAGGTGTATCTGACTGAAGAACTCTAATAAAGTTGAAACGGAAACACTAAATGTATTTTGGACGAATTTTGACCACTACGTAACCTAAGTAGCTAATTTAAATTTGCACTAAAACTATACTAAAAAAATTAAATAAATGATTAAAGTAATGATTTCAGTCATAATGTTTTTAACCGCAGTTCTCTGATATTCCATCCGGATTTTAAATGTGTTAAATGTTTCCAGCAACGAGAGAAATGATATCTATATATGTACATTCAAATCAATTTTAAAACATCACATATGGCGTTCGTGTTGTAGTTTTTCGATAAAATTTCATTTCAGTTTTATTGAATTTTATTTCCGATTCAGTTGTGAACTGAAATTAACACTCAACGATCCTTCCTCGTATATATCTACATTACACATTTAATACTGTTATGACCGGTATATCTTTCAGTTGAGATTCCCATGGTTACCTTACCTGAGAAACCTGAACAACCGCACTGTCTACGTTTTCATCTCTTCATAATATTCATCTTCATTAGCATTTTTATTATGAACCCGGCGATCGTAGTGAGCATATCCAGACGAGGCGCACGACCTAAACAAAAGACTATCACGAAACAAAAGAAAAACATGACATTAGCAGACTTGAATTATAATTCAGAATGTTGAAAAAGGTTTCTCACAGACAATTCAGTACTGAAACAATTTAGAGGAATGGAGGATTAAGCCCTTCCCATCTTTTATTGTTGGAGTGATTTATATTTGGTTTAGTTAGAACTGCCACAGAGAATGGTCCCACAAGTTGTTGAAAACTCTGTATCGTAAAATCTTCAAGTGAAATTTTCAGAAGGGCTTTTCCCAAGCTATCTGAAAAATTTCAACGACAAGCAAGATGATTTTGAAAACTGAAAAGAATAGATAAATTGATAGATGAAAAATTAACTGTCAACCAATCAGTATATTAATAAAGGAATCTATATTTATCAACAGTGTTCCATAATGTTTTTCATTGCAAGATGTCCAAGTATTTACAATAAAATGTTCCTCTTAATGAGTTACAATAATTGCTTGATAATAATTTATCATTCTTATAATATAGGTTTATTTTTGTGATTGATCTGTATAGCATCATTTTGTGTCAAGAACAAATTTTAAATTTATTACTAAAACTTAGTTTTTCTTGAAAATGACTGTGAATGATCAAAATCTTAGTTATAGATATAAATGTTTCTAGGAAAACTGGAGTAAATTGAAAGTATTCTGAAAATTATTAATAAATTATTATTCAAAAATGTACCTTGTATTGAAAAAAATTTCACCAAGGTTAGAAAATAATCAAAAATATCATGTTGATGTTGAAACATCATTGATATAATGAATGTAAGAAGCCTTTAGAAAGTAGATACCTAAGTAATTAAAACAATATTTACAAAAGATTTTCATATTCCAATGTAAATTTTATTTCTGTAAAATTCTGGATATCATTTTTACGAAACACCGAAAATATAACTTTCAAATTTTTCCAAAAGTTCTCCTTTCATCTAGTCAATTTTTCATCTTCCTAATGGTATTTTTAATTTGACTCCTGGAACTCTAGAGCCCTTTCATTTAATTTTGTAACGGATACATACATTAATTTAGCCGGTTTCCGTTATTATACAAAGGACCGGAACGTGGAAAGGAACTTCAGCAACATAAAAACTGAAAACTGGGAAAAACAGCACACCGTAGCAGAATAAAGACAATAGAAATTATTTTAATGGGCCTACAACTCTCAGCGATTATTAAAAATTGCCACGGCAACTGGATTATCCCGGATCGTGGTGATTTCACAGGAATGTACTTTTTAACCCTTTTTTAAGCATTTCTGGCTTCGGGATACATGATTCACAATATTACTAAAAAACAAACGATAAATCAAATTACGTTTTCTTTCTCAAGTGAAATACTCGTACAATATAAGTAATGTGATAAAAATACTTTTGCTTCGAAAATCATCAATTGAAATTTATCATACGAATCATACATCATTCGAATCATATATTATACAGAATTATTGCACCTAGAGACTCCAAGGACCAACTCTTTATGTTGAGTCCTGGTTATGTGAACAAAATGAAATTGATGAAAATGATTTGATTTAGATTGAGTTCTTCGTAATATTTCATTAAATGTTATTATTTAGTTATTAGTTACTATTTTAGTTTTTTTAGATTAGATTGAGCTCTTTGTCATATCTATTTCATTTTAATTATTTAGGTAATATTCAACATTATGTTATTATTTTCTGTAATTGGGTATTATACCTGTTGAGAATAAAGAACTTATTATTATTATTATTCGTTTTTTTATTCTGAAATGGATATAATTTTCGATTATCAATGGAAAGAATTCTAGTGTGGGATCAAAGATTTCAAACTTTGATGTTGCTAGTAGCAATATTATGTAGATAATATAGAAACAATAGAAGTTTTCATAGTACTAAGTCACCATTATAAATTTCAATATATCATTTTTTGCATAACCTGAGGCTCATTTGTGTATAGATTCTCATCAATACAGCCAAAATCAAATATAAACTCATTAGAATTTAATAATATTCCATCATATATCTTAGATCAGGCAAAATTGAGTATAGAGGTCATTAATTTTTTTTCTTAATCCAAAAGCCGTCCTTGATTACAGGATTGGAACTTCAGAAAAACTGGACTGTTATTAAAATTTTAAAGCCATATATAAAACGCTTCTCCGAAGATACGGTCTCGCTACATAAAATGGTTTAATATCCAGTGTAAAAAATAAATATGGACAGTTGTGTGTGTGGTTGTCATAGGCGTACGTTTTATAATAGTTTTATCAATAAAATGTGGTCGAATAAATTATTTTCGATTTATTAATCGATCAATAACAATGAATTAGTTTAACCATTTTTGCAATCTGTTATTGCTGAGATTTGAAGATTTGAATCAGATTGAAAACATTGTTGTTAATGTTTCAATTGTGATTTTTCATTGAATCATAAAGCACATAGGATAAGGTTATTTATGAGATAAAACATTGGACAAACGACTCCAAAGAAAAACTCTTTGTATTTTGACAAACACTCGTTTGTCAAAGTATTCCATGACCTTTCTGCATAAACCTGGTTGAATTTCGTTGAGGCAACGTTGAAGCTTTTGCTTGAAGCTCTTGAAATCTAATAGTGTTAAATCACATGATTTAGGTGGGCAAATTGATCATATAAAATGTCTCAAGCAGTAGTTACAGTGTTTCATGGGCTGTATGGCATGTGGCACCGTCTTATTGAAACCACATATTGACTCCATCAATGTCATCCAATTGAAAAGATGATTATTAAGAAATCAATACCTGTCAGCACATCTTTTTTACCCTGAAACTTCATCCCTTATGCCCCTAAGTTGTATCATCTCTTATGTCATCACTAGAATGAGGAAACTTTAAACTTTAGTTTCCATTTACTATATTATTGAAGCGGTCAATGAAGTTGAAAACTAATTTTTTTAATTACTCCGAAATTACAGTCTCGGCTCTTTTTGTCTGACGAACATAAGAGAACTTAGTAGATACTGGCGAAATGTCTTAATGAAATGTATATATTTTAGTTGATTGAGTAAGAAGATACGTATTGAAATTCTATGTCAACTTAATTAATAAATTAAATAACACATAAATTAACCATATTAAACAAAACAAGCATTACTTTAGGAAGTTCATAAAAAACAACAAAGATAGATCTAATAAGGGATCGAATTCGGCTATCTATAAGTTGATAATATGGGAAATGTTACATTACACAGTCAGGTGGAACAATTGATACTAGAATAAGAGAACACCTAAGAAGCTACTGGAACAAAAAATCAGATTCTACATTCGCAAACCACTGTATCGACAACCAACATAATTTCAACAACAATTACGAGATACTATACATAGGAGACAAAGGCCTGAAACTTATCTTCCTGGAAGGTCTCGAAATTAATAGATACAAGAAACCCGGTTCACACTTAACGAGCAACCCGAGGTTAACAACTCAACCCTACTAAACCTTACGTTTAGTAGGAGTATATAAACTGAGTTAATTCATTTCTGTACTCAGGTTTCATACACCTGATGAAGATACTTATATACCGAAACAATGTTGTAGTGGACAATATATGAAATATTGTTGAATATTGTTTAATGTGTTTAATTAGGTATATATTTTATCTTACCTGTTTGAATGTTCTAACATTTTCACTCAAATAATGAATGGAAATATACTTATAGTTAAGCAATTTTACTTGCACAAGTGGTTTTAATCTGTCCCAATATTGGATTTTGTCCAATGTATCGTATAAATGAAAACATTATCAAGAGTTTGACACTTGACTGACTTTCTAAATTATTTTATGTTTTACGAGCTGATGTGCTACTTGAATCTACACCACTGGAATCTGATTACAGTGTTGCGTCAAAGTTATTGGAAATTGGGTTATTACACAATTCTTCTATGTCTATACTACAATCTTCAATAGAGTATTAACATAAACTAATTTCGCTATTCTGCTTTCATTAAAACAATGCTGATCTAAAATTCCATAATACTTTTTTATAGTTTCTTCAAAATATATTCTCCCTAACATATTTCATTCTACATTCAAATACATTCATGTTAAAATGTATGTTAATCTTATATCACATCTAATCAAACTGCAGCAGGGTACTTTCCTCATTATATACAGTTACATTAATATTGTTGGCCCATATTCAATGCATCGTGTAACTAAAACCACTCGGAGAAAACTCTCAGTTAGGTTCGAACTACTAATTCAATATCTGGAGTTTATATTAAGTTGGTAAAGTGGTCTCAATTACTCGAAAATTCAACAATGTGTCACCAGGTGTTGTGCGAGTTGTATCTACACCACTGGAAGTGATACAAGTGTTGCATCAAAGTTAAAATCGGACACGAAAAGATACGCAGGAGTTTTGAATGTGTATTATAAATACCAGCGCCATTATGGATGTCAGTTCGCGGCAATGAAACACTTCACTTCCTCTCGTAAACTTTTTAATTGATAATGATAAAGTGCCCTGCTTTAGTGTCATATTTTGTGCTTGACTTCTGACAAGCCCCTTTATCGTTTTATGAGGGACTAATAATTCCCACGTGAGAAATTTTCTGTTTACCAAACAAGCGATTACTGAACAAACTCATTTTGATGCTGAACTATAGTAGTAAACCAAATATCTACTGTATTGAATTGTAAACATGGACAATATTATCATCATTATCTCGGTTTTAATTACCTAATATGAAAACTTACAGGTTTTATATTTAATAATTCATAATTTATGCAATGAATTTCGTTAGAGGTATATTATAGCTTTAAAAGCAACTTTGGAATTTTTTAAGAGAAAAAATTACATTTGACTGGCCCAGTTTATTTTGTCGAAACAAGTATAGGTAATAAAGTGTTTGGTGCTCTCTGTTTTTTTATCGAAATGTTTGAAAAATGTTTGGTTTCCTTCAATAGAGAAATAGGCAAGCTGAAATAATTTGTCATATTCTCAATATCGTCAACGGAATTGAATTTGCGTGGATATTAGTTTTATCTTTAGAAACTATTATTGGTAAATTTCAACTGAGGTATATCCAACGTATTCAACGCGACCGTCAAGCTTTTCGGTTGTGTGTTTCATTGGCCCCAAAGACAACGCAGGGACTCAAAAATGTCATGACTTTTGATATGGTGAGAAATTTAGTCGACTGGAATACTTTGCGAGCATTGAAAAATGTCCTCAATTATCAAGAAACTTTTTGCAAAATTGCGCATCAGAGTTAAGACTATTCACCAAACTTTATTGAAAGTTTGCCTTCTGTTGTTGAGTGAACTTTTATTGACAATTGAAACGGCAATATAAAACCATTGAATTGCAATAGTCACATTATCATTTAAAAGACAACGTGACTCAGAAACTGATGAATCAAAATTGAAAGTCAATGGCACTGACTTTGATGAAGAATCAATCAGTGAAAACGACTACCGAAATTTATAAAACAAGCCACAAATACAGATAGGTTAGACATTCAGAAAGCATTAGGCATATTGATTGTAATAAAAACATGGAAATACTTGACAATCTTCATTATGATTGAATCGTCATTAATTTGTAACTATATAACAATGCTAAAAACAACCAAATGGAACATCGGAAAGTTTCTATGAAACTCGCTGGGTGGAATGGAACTCCAAACAAATGAGTTTATTTGTATAAAATCCCATAAAATATTTATTTATATATTAAATTTTTGAAATATTTATTTATATATTTAGTGTTTTCTCATTTTTGATGATAGAATAAGAACTTTAATTCATGTATTTTGTTTGAAGAACTTGCCTTTTATGCAAATCATATCCATTTTCACCAAACTTGAGAATTTAACTAGATGATTAGACTTGATTTGAGAATTTAACTAGATGATTAGACTTGAAAACTTTTTTGTTTAGAGCCAATTATTGGCTCTATATTGTCGTCAGGACTTAGACAGTCCATTATGGACATCTGAAAAAAGCAGTAACATATTTCAGTTTAAAAAGAGATGATAGTTTGGTTGTATATAAAAATTGCCTAAAATTCTTCCGGAATCCTGCCTGTTGAATTGAAGGTCTTATAGATAAGAAAATGATAGTTGAAAAATCATTTTGCATAGAATTTTCAACTGGTAATTATCAACTTTTCTTACTGAAGAACAATAAATATTGCAGTGAGAGTATTTTCAACTAAACAAAGTCGTGTTTTCGGCCAAAAAAATGGTCACGTTAAGTAGGTATATCCTGTAGAAAGAGCCCACGTAGATTCTATTAAGGATTACTCAACTTTAAAGCACGAACAAAAAATAAAGCAAGATCCGACAAGCGCGGTAGCAAACCTGCGCCGACTCATATAATCTGATGTTGTGTGACAGTCGCCGCCGACAAAAAGGGACAATACCCAACAATTAAGTTACATTTCAAATTACAAAGACTGCGACGGTTTTGCATAAATTTACATGAGAAATGCGACCCGGCATCGGTGCATTTCGACGGTAGCGATGTAGATACGTTCGCGGAGCAATACGTACTGTGCGTACGCCGATTATCATATTATTTTGGCTTTATTTCATCGAGACTGGGATCGTGTTTTTATTTTGCCGATAAGCGGCGATTTTGTGCGCTGTTTCGGAACACGACTGCTGGCGCAATCGAACCTGAAAACGACCACTTGTAATCCAGAAGTTGGTCTAATTATCGTCGAGATTCTGTTTTTTTGCTTTCGCCTGCGTGCCCTGAAACAGGAAAATGTTAATAAACCCTATAATATACTTTTCAATATAAATTGGGTGGCGAGATTTTCATTTACATTGGTTAACTCAAGTATTTTCTCAAGGTTAATTAGGAGTAATAATACATGATAAAATTTTAATATTTGAGTCTGTGAACGATTATGAGTCTTGAAGCAGTGTCCGAAGATGATTGAAAGTTCGAATCTTTGTTCCCAGTGATTTTATTAGTTGAATAATTAAAAAATAAAGCAACATATTTCGATATGATAAAAAGTGTTAATAACGCACGCGAGTGTTAATAACATAGATATTGATTAATATTATTCATTATTCATGTATTTCTCTAAAGAGTTCTGCAACACTAGTAATTCTTAACGTATTAGTAATGAGGGACCTCTTGACTAAATCTTCGATTTGCTATGAACAACTAGTTTATTGAGGTTAACACTAGTTATTATCAGTGTTTTATCTACAAAAAAAAACACTATGAATTATAAAACTTATTATTAGAAACTAAATTTTTATCATTAAATTATTATAAATGTTGTATTTTAGTTGCTGATAATTTTTAGTGGTTTTGTTGAATCACGGTTCATTTTTCAATCATGTTTTTAGAACTTTTATAAAGAATTTAGTTAGTGAGATTGAATTCTCGCTTAACTCTTGGTGAAACATAATTAAACATTAAATAAAATTGAACACAAGGCTTAATGAGAGGTAATAATAAAAACTTGTCTAAAAATCACTGACTGAACAATTCTTTATTCGACTAGTTTCGCCTTTTACAGCATTATCAAGAATGATTGTTCAGGCATTATCAGGAATAATTGTTCAGTCAGTGATTTTTAGACAAGTTTTTATTATAACCTCTCATTTAAATATGAACTATCACACAGAAGATTCATCGTCCATTGAATTTACAAGGCTTAATGTTTCACGATTATATTTAACAATATCAATTCGTCATGTTTCGAGCGTGAGCTCATCTGTATAATTTTTTTTATTGATTCCAATTTACACCAGTAATAAAAATTCAATTCGAAATTACTTACTTTTAAACAAATTTACTTTTTGTTTGCTGATACATCAACATATGCTGTTGCTACAAAATCATTTCTATCTATATTCAATTGGCTGATAACCGAGTTCGTCCGAGTTCGGACTTTTTCACCGTCCTCTACAGACTGATCTTGCTCAAGAACAACTTCCAGTTCCAAATAATTTCCCAACCCCTCAACAAAATCAATATGGATTCTAGTTTGCCACAAAATGTATAGATGCCTAACTTTTTTCACTTCACCATAAAATCCTAATGCCCTTTTAAAAACTTTAGACATATCCTCACATGGTTCAGCACACAAATTTGCTTTATTGAAAGAAGATAGTTTAGGACCCTTATTATCAGATCTCTCATAATGAATGAGTTCACCACTATTATCCTCAAATGATCTTAGTTTCAACCTTCCATGAGGAATGTTTTGAAAATCATCATGCTGATTAATTAGAGTAGGTGGTTCTAACCCCAGTTCATTCAGTTTTCTATTCACTTCATGAGGATTTCTTATTAAAGCTTTAATTTCAACGTTTCTCATATTGCAATCAATATCTAGTCATCATCGGTAAACGACAGTTTCCTGAAGTCTTGAAGAGCTCATCTTCATGACTTCAGTCTTGAAGATGAGCTCACGCTCGAAACATGTTGATGAATTGATATTGTTAAATATAATTTCGAAACATTAAGCCTTGTGTTTAATTTTATTTAATAAAAATATTTAGTGTTTTTCAAATTTTTCATGATAATTTCACATGTGTTCACGGACTACCAGAGCTCCGCAAACAATGATTAAAAACCACTATACTACACCGTTTTATCTAATCTTCAAAATGAATTATTTTATAGAACCATATTCAAACGTTCTTTCTCATATAACATTGTTAATTTGATGAATAATTTACCGAATGAATTCCTCAGTTACAAAGCGAAAGCATTAAAAAAAAACTTAAGGAATTTCTTCAGAAGGTACAGAATTGATTTCGTTTTTCAGGAAGATTTCCTTGTTTTTTGTGAGGTTTTCAACTTTTTTATATTGAGCATGTGGTGCAGGTGGGTTTTACACTAAACCTTCTTACTTATTTTAAATTATTTAATTTTTTTTAATGCCGAAAATTGTTGTAAAACTATTTTTTTATTTCATTTTCTGGTGCTGTATACCTCAGTACTCTATAGTTAGTAAAGCTGAATGAATTCATAATATGAAATAAGTATGTTTAACAATAAGCAACACAATGTACCAATGAATTTTGTACTGGGGTACTATTAAAGTTCTATTATTATTATAATTATTATTAGATTGATTTTTTAACATTTAACATACTTCACACGAAAAACAGCGGATGTTTTCTATTTTGTATAAAACTCGAACGCATCGACTATCAAATTTCCAGTAACACTTAAAAAGCTGAATATCTTGTGAGAAATTTCACAATTTCCAAGAGGAAATTCGAGGAGTTCTGTTACGGAGGAAATTGAGTTAATACTCTAACGGGCTGTTTTCCTCATTCTGTATTATATTCTACATTCATGGAATATTAACGCCAGCTAGATGTATTTTGTCATTATATGATCGACATGGAGCTAAATTTCCATAATAATTCGTGTTATAGATTTTCCTCAACTCATCAGTATGTTAATATTATATTACATATTGACTAAAATAAACCCTGGTTGGAGATTTCTCAGAATCTTCTTCCAATTATATATCTATTGGCTATTCAATAAACCAAGAAACTCAACTCTTTATTTTTATTTTATTCTATAACTGATAAATCGTAAACAATAAATGATAGAACGTTTTTTTCTCTGAGAAAGAGAGTATCGCAGCATCTGATATTATTGAAACTAATATTCATCAAGGTACAGAAAACCAAAATATAACACGAATTTCTCATTAATATCGAAATTTACAATTAATCAGTTATTTTCAATTCACTAAGGATATATATGAATAATTAAGTTTACCGTAAAATACAGCCCATTGTTAGATAGTAAGATTAGAGGCAGTCCTCAAAAATTAATTCAAAATAATAAAATATAAATGTCCACATTTAAATCAGCCGTATTACAACATCAGAAAGGTTTTGAAGAATCTTCAAAGGTAATCTTCAAACATCAGCGACATATCTTCAGAAAATACAAAGGGCATCTCGAAACCTAAAGGTCAATTCATTGAATAGTCTTATCCCAAGACAACAAGCACTCACACCTCAGTTGTCGACATAAAGGGGCAACTGCCCTACATGAGGGTCTCAAAGGATGCACTTTCTCACGAATGTATGTTAAATCGATACATTTTTTGACTCGCACGTACACCAAACTGGAAACAAATTGTAAACATAGTGCTTTTATTGTTTCGAAGATCTTTTGAGTGTTCCCAGAGATCGAATCGAATACGATTCAGAATTTTCGTAATGCCATTTAAATGTTAAAAATATAATCCATTCAAATGAACGAAAGTAAAATAATTGCCAAATATTGAAGTAACTGAAAATGGGAACCTAACCTGAAATGATATTAATTGAGAATTGATACTGAAAATTTAAGTAAAATATTGAAGAACTACTCCATTAGTGATAAATCAAGGTACAATTTGATGTCCAATAATATTTGAGAAAATTAACAAAGTAATAAAAAAAATTTATATCAAATTTTCAATGTATCCCTATAAGGTGTCTCTTCTTGGGGATCTCCAGTTGTTAGTCGAGGAGTTTTTCATTAACTCGTTTTGTTTTCAATTAAATATATCCATTTATAGCTTAACTTAAAGTTTATAATTTTTGATAATTTGAACTTTTATTTAAAATCATAATACAAAATTTCTGAGTAAAATTTAAACCGAAAATTATCGACAACGTCAGAGTGACACCGACATATCGACCCAAATCGCTTCTCGCCATTCGCCATTGCAATATATCTAAATATAGTGGTTAACTAAAAATCACCGAGAAACTTATAACTACTGGCAAACTACTGCAGATTTTAAGTACTCAGGTTTTCGAATGGTATTAATATACTTACAAGGAAATAAAAGATAAAAGAAGATATGAAAAAACTTCAACCAATTCTACACAGATTCTAAAATCAACCAGAAGTCCTCTTGAGAATATAATGACACCTCGATTCAATGTAATGAGATTATCCAGATTTGGTAGGTGTTAGTGCCATTCATAAAATGCTGAATACATTTTCCATTTGCATCTCGATCTTATTTACTTCGGTTGCGCTCAGATCTGATTTATCCCCGTGTTCCACTTCTTGATTCACACTTTGGCGTGGGCCAGAAAAAAGTTAAAACCCTCGCATTCAATTGAAATCCCGCAGTTCCATTAAGTTTTTACGTCGTCACATAGATAATCCGGCTTATTTATAACACTGCTCTGTGTTCGTTACCGGGATAATATCGGTCATTTCAATCAGCAGCCGATAATATATCGTTATTATTAAGTTCAAACTGCGCACGCAGGCCAAATCGTGAGAAACTGGTTTCATGTTTATACCTATTTTATAAATGCATGACTTTATACGTGTGTAATACGAATAACTACGGAATAGGGATGTTAATTTCAAATTTTCGATTTAATAATGTTATGCGATTCCTACCATTACACACAATCGAACATACGTTCTTGAAATTTGACTACGCATTTCTATAACGTTTTTCACAAAGTAGTCTTAATTTTTTCGTTTGTACTTTTAATTGACATTCTTGGAAGTTAGAGGCTTTCTAAAGGGATTATTTTTGATACAACGGTTAGGTATGCGTTTTTCCAAGTTCGATTTTACTTTTGTTCTATTTCTAGTTTTTCTATATCAACATCGTACCTTATATGACATCATATTTCAGATAGTTCGTCTATCTCAGTTATCAACTAAGGCTCTCTCAGTTTTTTATCTAATTAATACTTTAGATATCAATTTTTTCAGAATAATTTTAGCTGGAGGAAACGTTTATTATCTTCATTTTTCGTAAACCAATAAGTATTGGTAAGTAATCCGAAAAATATGTCGGAAGTGTATTGAAGAATTTTGTGAAATTTAGCCTGTTGTTTTTTATTTTACTATGTACTCCGATTGAATTTTAAAAATTTTATTGATAGTTGTTGAAATGTTTTCTGTTATATCCGTTATAAATTTCCCTCAAATATTCATTCTGAAGGTAGGTATTCACAGTTTCGTTTGAATATTTTTTGTATAACTTCAAACGCCTGTTTTCTCATTTCTGAAACGTCTTGTTATTACGTCTCCTCATAATAATTAATTTTTCAATTGAATAATTATTGAAGCAATGTCGCTGTATATAAACGTACTGGTTCCTCAGTAGGTACTATGTTAGATGACCCCATACTGCATTGTATGATTGAAAATTGATTATCTCGTATCCTATACCAAAAATGCACAAGTCCAAAATTAGAGAACTTGAATGTTAATTAACCTAGAACATGCTTATTTGCTGAATAATATTCCAAATACATATTTAAGATCAATTCTCAAAAAATTACCATCTGGAAATTTGGGACTGCCGACTCTATATTTCAGTCAAGTATTTGACATATAAAAGTAGTGCACTCACTTTCACTATCATCTCACATTAACGTTTTTGTTTAAAACTTTGCACAGTTCAATTGACTCGCTGCTTCTTACCAGGAAAAGAAATATTCGCGAACCAAGGCCTGGTCTGAGACGAATATATCGATTACAGCAGATCAAATGTTATGTCACGTTCTCCTTTTAACTTTATACGTAATGTATATGATGGGTGTTTTGGCTGATGTGATATCTCTTTTGAGCAACTACCAGTGATTTTGACATGTCAGAACATGATAATGGGGTATCGTGATATTTTTATTCGCTCAAACACATCGTTTTGAATAATAGTTTCCATTTTATCATTTGCTTATTATACATAGTTCTTTTTTCATTTAGAATTTAAGGGGGACAGTCGACAGGCTGCTTGGGAATAAATGTATTATCATTATTATAATCTTCTATATCCGCTAGAAGGCCGTAGGTTCCGTAGATATTTGAAGTTTTGAAGAAATGTTTTGATGGAATAGAAAAGTAGAATGAAATCCCAACTTGAACTTCTGTCATTTCCTGGAGTTCTTATTGAAACCTGTTTCTGATTTCCAGATGCTGTTGCATATCGATATGGGGGAGACCGGGGTTGGAAGTTACTTTTTTTATTTTACACGTTTCTCCAATTATCTTGTTTAGACTTAACATTTTTTGATTAATGGAAAGTGTAATTATTCTAGTTTTAAAGGAATGAAACAACTTTTCTTGAATGTTACGTTTCTTGAAAATATATTTTTTTTTCGTGAAGAAGAGATGTGTGGCTTCTAACCCCGGGTCAGGAATGGTTGTCACAATATTTTACTACAATACATTACAAAAAAATTCGATTGTAAGCATCTAGTAAGTAACAATATTTACTGAAATGTTGGCATTCATTTTCACATCAGAGGCGGGCAAATTAACTTTTTATTAAAGATATGTATTAAACCTTCTATTCCACATTTAAAGTTCTATAGATGAAAAATTCAGTATTCAACCTTCATTAGTTTCCGTTCAAACTGGCGATTTAACGCAAAAAATAGCATCGAGGGTTAATGAAACCGTAAGGCCTCTTTCTCACAGCACGACGTCGAATCCATACACCTCTTCACATATACACAGAAACGTTGGAAGTAGTTAACTAGTTATCAAGCAGAACGATCTCCGAAATAAATTAAGGTAATTAAGAGAATCATGTCACTAGATTCCTATTCAATGATATATTGGACCAGATGGATTTTATACGTTGATTCAACATGCAGATACCATGGGGAAAAATTAACGGTCTAGATCTGGTGAATTGATGGAGGGAAATTTATGTACATTAATCGCCTTATTAACAATTCGTGAGCTTGGATCTAGATGTGGAAAACTGTTCACAACAATCTTTCTGAATTTTAAATGATACCTAGTTCAAATCATGTTTTATTCAGTTTTTAACATAACTATTTCACCGAAACCCTTTCATACCGATTTCCAGGAATCGGGATAATTGGGCCCTACATGAGTTGACCACTGGTAAATAACTGATCAATACCTGACAAGGAATAGGCAGATTGAGGCCTTGTCAGCACCGAATCCCTTTCATACCGATTTCCAGGAGTCTGGAGAATTGGGCATTACTAACGTTCATACTTTTAATTCTTAGATTTGTGGTTAGACTCCATATTTCTATACATATATCAATCATCAGTACAAATGAGTTCGTGTTAACAATTATTTATAATTATTTATTATTAGAGTTTTCATGGATTGAATGAAAAACACTGACCTTAGTTCTCACAGCATTCTTCGATGTTCTTTTGCCAATGAACTTCATTCGGGATGAACAAGTAATGAAGTAATTTGTGTAGCTATTGCATTTTTTGAAGAACTTGCAACTAATGCAGCATGATTTCTTTTCAATCACAAAATTTCCTCCTATCCTATAAGTAAATACGGAGGTGTTCGAATCGTTCTTCATTCTCTACTCGTTCGTTTTATGATTACATTCGTACACAATTATCTGGAAGGAATTCTAACAGAGTAACAGCGTTTGTTACAAACGACCAGTGTTAATATTGCGTTTATTTATTTGTCTTGTCATTCTGATAAATTGTTCAGTGTCTTCCTCACGTGTAATAGGCGAGCGACACGCTGTTTGAGAAATTCAAATTATTCCTTTATTGAATTTTGATTATACGTGAGTATACTCTGTTGAAGTTTTCGGTTCGCTGACTTGTTCGCGCCGTAACGGCGGGTTATTGAATTTATTAATGCACTCCGTCGGAATTAAAATTTAATTATGTTTGTGGCTAGCGTAACGTTCCAAAAAATACATACAAAGTCTCATGTTCAGAAAAATATCAATTTTTTTTCCAAAAATTCAGTTTGAATGTAAATAAGGAAACACACCACATCATATATATCAAATCATAAGTACAAAGAGAAGTTCTGATGTTTGCTACACAGCAACAACAAAAAAGAAGAAGTTCGTTTGACGAAAACTTACCGCTAGTTGTCTCTTTTACCTTGTGGCTGTTGTATCTATCGAACTCGCAATAACCTTGTCTCTTTGTATCTCCTTTCATTCTCCAAAGCAATGACAGAAAGTTTTATTTCTTTTTCATACGTTTTCAACTTCTTCACCGTTTTCATCATAAATCTCATTGTCTCCACTTACTACTGCGAGATATCCAGAGTACCACAGAACCAATATTCATGAAATTTTCAGTATAATTGGTGCTCGATTGGTAATTGTCCATAGTATAAGAATTTTTTGAATGGTTACTTTGACAAATTAACGCAAAATTTCACTGATTTATTATTCATCCAAAAATTTTATGGAGTAGAAAGCAAAGTAAATACTGAAGAGATAACCAAAATAGATACGAAACACAAAACCGACACTTAGATTTAGAATATCAGAATGGAGCATGTACCTACAAGTGCTAAGCATGGCCAAAAATGAAAGGAGATCACGGATTCGCCGTGATTATAAAATGGAAACAAGAACTGAAGCAAAACTGAACCTCATTTGAAAGGAAATATGTAATATGAAAATCATTTTCATCAACCCTTTCTTCCAGAGTTGATAGGAAGACAAGACAACATTAACTATTGGTATCGACTGAACATACGATCAAAACCATCAAGACAAATCACTCTGAATGAAAAACAGTTCGATAATTGCAACTTCCAACAGGTGTGATGAAGAAAAATGGGAATACAAAAAGAATAAAATACCAACAAAACTTATTGCGTTTCATATGATATTATGAAGTAAAACCCAACGTGAATAATGAAAAGATAACCAAAGTAAATACAAAACACATTACCGACACTTTAATTTAGAATATCAGAATGGAATGTATCTACAAGTGCATGGCCAAAACCTGAAGGTGAAAAGATTTTTATCCGTGATTACAAAATGGAAACAAGAACGAAAGCAAAACTGAACCCCACTTGAAAAGAAATTTAAGTATGAAAATCATTTTCGACAATCCGTTCTTCCAGAGTTGATAGAAAGACAAGATAACGTTAACCTACATAACATTAATTAATCAAGACAAACCACCAGAATGAAAAACAGTTCGATAATTATAACTTCCAACAGGTGTGATGAAGAAAAATCGGAACACAAAAACCTTAAAATACCAATGAAACTTATTGCCTTTTCAATGATTTTATGAGTAGTGCACGTACAATTGATAAATTTGTTTTTCCATGCCAAATAGAAATGTTTCCTTTCCAAATCAGTGAATAGCAGTCATCATACAACATTAGCGAAATCTAGAAAACACTGGGTAAAGTACCCCAACGTGATTCATCTAATTAAGTACACATAAAAACTCAAAAACACTCCCTAACACTCTGATCCAACCGCTTAATTGTTCATGAAGGAATGAAAACGAATACTCGCAATTTATGAAAAGTTGTTTGTAAAAGTTTGCGAGAGGGAAATTAATGAATGCCAAGTCGTTGGAGAGAGCGAGTTTTATGTATGAAAGAGAGAACGAGTCGGGAGCAAGTTTTGCAACCGAGTTAACCGTCTGTAAAATTGAAGTGATATTCTTTCATCTTCCTTCCACCGATATCCTCGCCTGAATTATGATGTTTTCAGGGGATAGCTTGGCGGTTACTTCAATTATTACTACCTTTCCGCTGCGGAGTGTTATCTAAAAGTTCAGCAAATTTATAGATTCGACTTTTTTAATTTCCTTCTGACTCACTCCAATGAAGCCGCTATGAAGTAATGGTTCTGCTTCATAGTTCCTTTGTCCGCTCCGAGATACAACACTTCAAGTGAATTAGGTTTCAGCAATTCTTTATGTATATAATGGGTGATTTTTTGAGCGTAGTGTTTATTAAATTGAATAAAACACTCAATTTGCATCATATACCTATTAAAAATTTTTATTGAAATTGATAACTTGGCCTTTGCCATTCACATATTGAAGATAACTTCATGTAAATGTTGTGCGTGGCGTCGTATGAACTGGTCCATTCGGAAGGTCCAATTTTGCGTCACTTTTTCGAGCATTTCGGCCTGTATCCCACGAATTACGCAGGTCAAATCGCATGAACTTGGCGGCCAATTCACAGGGCCATTTCGGAAGATAAGCTGCTCACCAAATTCATCCTTCAAAATGTCCATTGTTTCATGAGCTGTGTGGCATGTGGCACCGTCTTGATGAAACCACATGCTAAACCACAAGTTCAACTCAGCCAACTAGGGCAAAAAAAGTTGCGTATCATGGCTCGATATCGTTCGCCGTGGACGGTAAAGTTTCTTCCAAAGTCGCCTTTGAAAAAAAAAATGGACCGATGATGCCACCTGTCCATAAACCACGCCAAAATGTCGTTTTTCGGGATGCATCGGTAATTCTTGTATGGAATGTGGCTGTTCATCACTCCAGATGCGACAGTTTTGTTTATTTACATATCCCTTAATTGTTGATTCACCAGGTCGATTATGACGACCTTGTCGATTATATATTGACGATATATGGTCGTAGCAAACGATACACATTTTTCATAGAGCACGAATTTTGAATTTCAACAATTTGCAATCGTTGCTCGTTTGTAAGTCTTTCCATCATGAAATGGCAGATTTTACTGAAAACTTTTCACTTTGACAGATGACGCTTGGATGCCATTACCAACCAGTGCCGCCAACCTGAAAAACTTAACTCTTAAAAAATCACCCCTTATAATTAATAGAAAATTGTTAGTTTTAGCAAATAACTGACTCTTAAAACTTCTTCACTAACAGACTTCAGTGGTCGCTTCTCAAGTATATTATCGCCTGCGATATGTGAAACCACAGAAAAAAAAACATAGTAGGTCTTCAATGGTATTTTAAAGCACTAATCTTGAGAATTTATTCAATATACCTACCTACTCTTGATTTTCTTTCGATATTATACCATAAGTATTATTGTTTGTGGATTGTGGTGCGTTATTTTGAGTTTCAAAGTTTTCTTGTTCTTCGATGATTCATTCAATCATTATAAATTGAACTTTCGAATTTTTCACAAAGCTACTATTTGTATCGTGTGGTAAACAATAAATTCTTTCATGTTTATTGGCTAATAAAATCAATTTTCAGTTTAAAAGTTCGACAAAAGTCAAGTAAATTCTCAACAATCTTTTATCTTTATCGCTAACAAAAAAATTTTAATGCTTTGAAAAATGTCTCCGTACACAATTACTTATTCTACGTTCTCACCTGTAGCAACAATTCTCAGTAGCCTCTAAATTGCCGGATAGAACTCAATCTTGATAATTTAATTCGACAGAAATACAAGTCTTAATTTAATATATAAAGGATTCAACGGATTATATAGGAATGAACGGCATGTCACCTTTGAAATCTTATAAGATATTTATGTCTGGCGGTATCCCTCACTTTTAAGGGATTAGGTGGCACATTTATTTTTTATAATCGCTTATTTTCTTCAGTCCGCTGATAGCTGCCACATAACTCACATTTTTACCTTAATATAATAAAAAAACGGAAAAGTTTCTTGGTTCAGTTTCAATTTTTGCACAAGTTTCATGAGATAGAAGCTCACCACTAATCTACTCCTAATTATATGGACCACTATCCCCCTCGCACCTTTCATATGAAAACTGGCAGTTATATGATAAAAATTTATTGAATCTATATATTGAATATTGTATATGTACCCTATATATATAATACTTGTATAGTATATATATATATATATATATATATATATATATAAAATATATATAATATATCATATTTTCAAGTTGAATGCAATACTCAATATTCTATGCGTGTGAAAACACGATTTTGATTGGTGTTATTTCTTCATAGTCATCACAGTCCGAGGAAAATCTAGTCACGTACCTATTTACTAACCTAACCTAACCTATCCTAATGCTTATGTATTGTTGATTGTTATTCTAGATTGTTAGTATAAAAAGTTGCTGTTGAAAATTGCAATTCTATGATGATTCGAATTACTCCTCTATCCATTCCAGTTGCTTATTTCCATTGCCTATCTGTAATTTTGAAAATTATGAGGTAAAACTCATTCTGAGATTTCTATCACACCAATGAAATAACAATTAGGACAAAAATAGAGAAGGCGGAGGAAAGAAAATTGAGAATGACAGTTCGAAAGAAAAGCTGCAATGAATGCCTTCTTGCAAGGTAACAGATAGATGTAAAGGGGTCAAAATATTCAGGGATTCAAAGTGAGAAAAAATAAGAACATGATTCAATATTATTATAACGTATAGAACATTCGAAACGAAATAATTACTTATTCTTGAGTATAATTGGAAATTTTATGGTGTCATTCACGATTTACCCACCAGAATTTCTATTTACTCCCCAGAGTGATCTCAATTACGACACACGGTAACGAGTAAATTAGGAAAGATTGAGTTTGGCTCTTCTGAATTTTCGTTCTTCAAGCTTATTTTCTCGAGTTCTCTAAGCGGGATTTTGAAGATGGATCAACAATATGTGTGTAGTGATGAAAAATGATCGATTTGTTACATTCTTTCATCATTTCTCTGTTCTACGTAAGGTGTTTCTAACCAACCTACTTTCCCGTATAATCTGCCATGTGGGTATAGGATTTTCTAGTTTATAATTTGAAATCTATTAGCTGAGGGAATGAAGATTTTCTTCTCATGAGATTGAGAAGACACAAGAGAAATATAGAGATACATATATATTTATGCATACAAGTATAAATATAGTAAAATGCTTGGAAGACTCCGCTCCACTCATTTCCATATAAAATTAAACACGCGAAACGTAAATAAAAACTGAATATTAATACGTTATAACATTTAAACATGTCAAGTTATGACAAAATAATTACCCAACGAACGTGTTTCCATCCGGACGACTCATTACGAATTCGAAATAAAACGAATCTCTGATCGTGAAGATTCCTAATGAAACATTTCATACTGGCGTTGATTAAACAATCTGTCAATATTAATGTAACATCTTGTTAGACTTTAATTTAATACGTTCGAAGTGGATAAAAAGAAGAAGAAAACGGGCGAAGAGTTTCAAACTCCGAGTCTCGACTATAAAACTGAAATTCAAATTCGAAAAAGAATTACATGAGCCGGATTAGCTGTCACTCTCGAAAACTTGTTATGAGTTTTGGTCGTTTGAAGCTTACTTTAAATTTGATTGAGAAATTTTAGAGATATTCGTGAACTCTCCGAACTTATTCACCTTGAAATGAATTGATTAAAAATGTGGTCTTAACAAGCCTATTTCGGTACAAGCGTTAAAGAAGTTGTTGAACTCGATGGATTATTAGATATACAAAAATTATAACACAATTTCGTATCCTTGAATATTCATTTCGAATTAGGTATGTTTTGGTCGAAATAAGTTCGTTTTTTTCAATTGATCATTTACTGATCAAATAAATCATGTCATATATATATATATATATATATATATATATATATATATCATATCATGTAACAGAAATATTTTTTATGATGTAAACAATTTCGTTTTGAAATATTCAATATATGTTGAAATTAGAGAACTGGCAACGAAGTATATCTGAAAAACTATTCGAAATATATATTACCCAATTTCAATTCAATTACCGAAAGCAATGTTTGATGTTTTCATATAATCTTCGGGAACTATAAATGCTAAAAATACATTGATCGTCACAAAATACCTAAAAATCTTAAATTTAGCATGAAAATGTTGTAGCAATACAAAATTGAAATGTATTTCGAAATAGTAAAAGTAAAAATACCTACTTACGTCGAACGAAATACACCAACTTAATAACTATTCTTTTTTCTATGTTATACATAATTATTTATCGACTTATGAAACTTTTATGAAGAAACGGAAACATGATAATACAATAAATAGATGACTTTTCAATCTTGCAGTAGTCCATTTTCGATTCATGATTATATTAAAATTGTTCAAATAATTGATATGTTCATTATGAAGAAAATAATTGTTCAAAAGATATATCATTGCCTTTTTTTTGACTGAAATTTTGAAATGAAATTAAGTGTAAATAAATTCAATGGACGATGAATCAACTCTGTGATAGTTCATATTTAAATGAGAGGTAATAATAAATACTTGTCTAAAAATCACTGACTGAACAATTCTTTATTCGACTAGATTCATTATCATTCTTGATAATGCCGTAAACGGCGAAACTAGTCGAATAAAGAATTAGGTATTCAGTCAGTGATTTTTAGACAATTATTTATTATTACCTCTCATTTAAGCGTAAATGTTTCGAATTATTAATAGTGATGTTTATTCGTTATTTACTATTATTATTAGTAAATATTATTATATATTATTATTATCCATTTATCATTACCTGTTAGGACGAGCATAAGTTTCATGCTTGTATTCTCATTTTTTTCATTAAGAATTTATATATTTTTCGTTAAGTATGTTCATATGTTATTTAAATAGGTAATTTGAACCTCGTCAAATGGCCTGAGCAATGTTCTTTGGAAATAATATTTCAGAATTGAAAAGATACACATTATGCTGTGAATTTTGAATTTTATACGCAAAAATTATATTTTTCGGATAACTGAATTACTCCCTATTAAATTTAACGATTGAACCAAGTTACAGCTTAATCCTCAACAACGAACAATGAACAGACAATTTATTTATCATTTCTGTAGGTGGCGAAAATCAACGAATCAATTCGATCTCTTGTGTTCCGTAGTTCTCGTGGATTTTAATGAAGATTGCATAATTTAAAATTCAATTTCGTTCAGACTCACTCCCTGCGGAATGAAATCCAAACATTTGCTCTCTTCGACATTCAATGCATTTAAAGGGTTCTTAAAAAGTTGTTGAATTTTTCCGCATTGAAATTCGCGGAACCCAGGGGTGACTCCGAATGATTAAGTGCCGCTGCTCGAATATTATCGAAAAGGTGAGAAACGACAAGTGGAAAAAATTTGAAAAGTGGTTATTTCATCCAGAAGCAAGCAAAATTTTTCCATTGAAAAATAACATCAGCCACAATTTTAAAATTTTTATATCAATCATATTCAAACTATGAGTCTTGAATAGCACAAGTTAAATTGCGTTTCGATGATATTGATAATATTTATGATGATATTGACAAAACATTGCGTTTACTTTGTTTTTCATAAATTAATATTTTTTAGCTTCTAAATTCACTATAATTAGGCTCGGTATAGAAACTTACATACACAAACGATCATGTCTTACCGGTATTCATGTTTAACTAGGTTCAAATCCAAACCATCATTCATCATTTACCCAGACCATCAGACCATCATTCATCTCACCACTGGACGACTAAAGATAGTTTCATGTTTTAATTGCAAACAAATTATCACACTGCTACTTGTTTTACACGTTGGACAATTGAAAAATAGAGCATTTATACTGAAACTTTGAAATACTCAATATATAGGGTGTTTTTTTCAGAGGTATAGAAATTTAGGTTGGCATTACTGTTGAAGATGGTGACCGATTTAACAGCTGAGAAGTGATTTATTCTCAGTTTGGTTTGGCAAACTGTTTGGGTTCATCATGAATAGACTCACGCCTGAACAACGCTTGCAAATAGTGTCGAATGGGCCCAAAACGAGATTGCCGTTGTTCCCGATTTTCATAAGCGAATTTTGTTTAGCGATGAAGCGCACTTCTGGTTGAATGGCTATGTCAACAAACAAAACTGCCGCATTTGGAGTGAAGATAATCCTCAAGTTTATGTCAAAACACGGTTACATCCAGAAAACTGACTGTTTGATGCGCTTTATGGGCTGGTGGAATTATTAGTCCGTACTTCTTCAGAAACGATGATGGCCAGAATGTTACAGTCAATGGATATCGGTTTAGAGCTATGACTACTAACTTTTTCATTCCTGAATTGAACAACCATGATGTCCAGGAGCTGTGGTTTCAACAAGACGGCGCAACATGTCACACAGCTCGTGCCACAATCGATTTATTGAAAGACACGTTTGGTGACCTCCTAATTTCACGTTTTAGGCCTGTGAATTGGCCTCCAAGATCTTGTGATTTAACACCGCTAGACTACTTTCTGTGGGGCTATGTAAAGTCATTTGTCTATGCGGATAAGCCACAAAGGTTTGACCATTTGGAAGACAATATTCGCCGTGTTATAACCGAAATACGGCCACAAATGTTGGAAAAAGTCATCGAAAATTGGACGTCCAGATTGGACTACATACGAGCTAGCCGTGGCGATCATATGCCAGAAATCATAGTTAAAATGTGATGCCACAAGATTATCTTTCGAATAAAAAAAATCTTGTCAATCGAATGATCCATCGTTATTGCAATTTAAAGTTCTATACCTTTAAAAAAAACACCCTTTATAAATGCTGCAATTGTCATTCATTAAAAGTTTTGAACTTGTTGGCTCCAATCAAGAACTGGTTCCTTATCAGATCTATATCAATATTAACAATAATAATTCTAATTCATCCTGTGATAACACTGTCGGTGTATATTAAAATTACTCTTTCATTGTTGCTAAAGACTGATTTGGTTTTAATTTCATATCTAGACAATGTTTAGGTTCATCATCACCTTCGCTTTTTGTTTGTGTCTCTGTATTGATTAAAGTACTGATTGTAACGTATTCTTGAAGAGATACACTATAACCAACAAAGAATGTACAAGCGCCATCTCGTTAGATTATGCTGAAGTTTTTTCGCAGCCCATTGTTGTGTATCTTTCATGAAGCTGGGTATAGCTGCTAATTTATGAATGTGTTAAACATGTTCAATATATGTTCGTAGTTTGTATTTTTCTATCTCCGTCTCAATTATATTGAATATATCTGCCATATTGATTGTCAATGTCATTCAGATTAGGGCATTTCTCACATTTCTCACAGGAAATCAATTTGCTGATATATATTATATTGAAAAGTATAAATAAATCTTCCAATAATAACCATCATATTTTAAAGATCTCCTTATCATTACCATAAACATAAAATTGAAGCAGGTAAAAAAACAATTTTCTCGAAATAGAAGTAGCGATGTCTATATAATCATCCGCAATACTTTCAGGAAAATCTTTATGTAATTTATCGAGTTTCTATGTTATTTACTTGTAAAATCCTCTCGCTATTTTTCCAAAGTGTGCAAACAGCTCTTTTTTCCGAAGTGAAATGAGGAAAAATACGAAAGTCTAAAACATTCGACCTTGGATCCTCGATTGAATGAATGTCTGCCGGCTTATTTGACCATGTTTCTTCATTGTACCGCTGCAATTAGGGTAATCATTTTCCTTTGAGGTGATGGATTACTTGGAACGTTCAAGAGGAAAATTCTTTAATATGGGGCTCTCTCAGACATTCAAATTCCTTTTCACAGCAGTCATAAAAGCATCCTCTGCAAATTCGTCCCACGTTGAAGGAGAAGAAATATTCTACGAAAGGGAACTGAAGAAAGGCTATATGCCGTTTTCTCATTACCATATAAAAGGTCGTGAGCATTAATATCGCTTTCTCTTTTTTATGAATCTGCAGTGTGTTCGTTCCTCTTCAAGTATCGTAGATTTTGCATAAGAATTTATATCACTACAACTTAGTGGTAATTGGGATGCAAAGTTTCAAGGATATTGTTTTCCCAAATAATATTTTTCCAGATTTTCATTTTCCGAAAAAAATCATTTCAAATTCATAAAAGTTTCATATGTTTGGAGTCGCATGTTTTTGAATATGAACGCTGTATTTCGTCGTTTCTTTGTAGCGCGATCTAAAACTCTCTGCAATAGTATCATTTTGAAAAAGTGGGCATATTGAATTCAATTTAATTTAAACACTTTTAAATTACATTAGAAAGGAGAAGGAAATCAATTTCTTGTTTAAAAATGTAATCTTCGTTCTATGTGGCTGAATTTCAGAAATGAGATTCAACAAAAAGAATTAATTTATTTTCACGAAGTATATTAGTACTGAAATATTCGTGTGCATATGCTGCAAACTATTTTCGATTATTTCCAATTTTCTTACAAGATTTTTGTCAGTTGTTCTCAAACGACAAGTGTCGAATATCATACGTGTATTGCCTTGTTAGCAAAATAACCTATTCATATATGAGAAAATAGTTTGGATAAATGATGCACTATTTCTGTTAGTATTTCAAATTAATTATGGAATAATATAAAACATCTGTATAATTCTCATTTTTATTCTTCATTTTCACGTTTGACTGATAGAACATGGGTGAAAACCCATCTTTGAATCTATCTACTTCCTCTTTATAGTTTCCGTAGTCAATTCAATCAATAAACAAAACAAAAAGAAAAAAAATTTAATTAATGAATTGTTAGGTATATATAAATATAAACTTATATTCAGTAAGCTTTCAGGAAAGAATCAAACGCGTTGTAAGTAAGATATTAGGGATGCTGAAATTTAATTTTCTCCTGATGTCAGATTCATTATTCTATTTATTTATCATTCATTTCTTCGTCTAAATTCTTATTCTTATCAGCTAAATTATCTATTAATCTAATTTTAATTGAAAACATTGCAATAAATTGAACAATGTATGTTAAAAATCAGGAAATTAAAACGTGCTTTCGAATGCCAAAATATTTTCTCTGGAGTTGGTCAATTAGTGAAAATCTCCGATGGACACAATACAAATATGTCCGCTGTGGGAAACATCGGAACTGCAACGAATGCTTTGGAGGAAAATTCACTTCGTAATTGCATTTTAATGAAGTTGGAGTGCTTCAAAATGAAAATTCACTCTATTCATAGGTCCTAATTATCAACTGTAATTCACAGCTCAACGAATTCAACATTTTAACAGACACGAGTGATATAGAGACATCATGGATCTCTTGATTATGCACATCATTATTCGGTTATATCAAATAGAATTTCAAACAAACAATGTTCATATATTTCGTATTGTTACGTTTTCAGTGCAGTTCTGAATACGTGTGAGATAATGAGAATATTTTTGTATTTGTTTCCTGTACATAATCGTCACATATATATATATATATATATATATATATATATATATATATATATATATATATATATATATATATATATATATATATTGAAATTATAAATATATATTGAAATTGGTTTTTTGCTTGTTTAAGATAGTTTATTTTTAATGTTGTTAACAATAATAGGCTTATTCTAAGACTCTACAGTTCAGTTAGAAAACGTTTATATGGGATAAAAGGACCATTTTTACGGTTTTCACGGCAATTATTCGAATTTTTCTCGCCGTAAAAACCTTCCTTGGACTTCAACGAACAATTAAAAAAAAGAATTGGCAAAATTGATCCAGGCGTTGTTGATTTATGCGCTTACCAACACATTTTGCGATTCATGTATATATTATACATGAATCGCAACTCAAAAAATAAATGTTATGGATAGTCATTTAGTTCAATTTTTCTATTATGTTTGATACTAAAAACTCCTATATTTGCTTCAAATCGTTAATGTGTAATACTTTTGTTGCAGAAGGACTTTTAGAAGAAACTGCCGCCACCAAAGCGACAATAGAGCACGACGACTCTCTCTTATTAAGCTCAGACTCTTTACCGATCTTTCAGGCTGAACCCCAGAATGCATACGTGGTGAAAAGTAGGCCTGCTCTTTTACAGTGTAAAGCGGGAAATGCTCTCCGCGCATATTTTAAGTGTAACGGCGCGAAAAACGTTGAAAGTACTCAAAGTGAATTCGTACATCCTCAAACGGGAGTGCGTATAGTGGAGGCCGAAATCAACATAACACGAGATATGGTTGAAGAGTTTTTCGGTAACGAGAAGTTCAAATGCGAATGTCACGCTTGGAGCGGCCGGGGAAGCATCAAGAGCCAGCCTGCAGTCGTTGATGTTGCATGTAAGTTATCAATCTTTCCGATTTGACAATTATCTCTTATATCATTGAATTAATTCTTTTAAGATAATATCAAAAGATATCCTCATATTACGTAATAATGATTGGTATTATCTACTCAATTCTCCGATGAAGTATTTGATTGATGTCATTTGATGAAGGAAATGAAAATGTATAACAGAAATTAATTTGACACATTTTTTCTTCTACTAGTTCAATTAACACAAAAAAATCCCTTGTTATCACTTTAACCCACACATTTTTATTATCACAATTAACACAAAAAAACTCTTGTTAAACCTTTTCAGGTAATAAAAATTAGATGTCAGAATGGAATATCTTAGATAAAACCCAAAGTCATAGAAACTCAAATTAATAATGAAACAATATTTAAAATCTTCTCATAATTTCAATACAAATAAGCATGACGACATTTCGAAGTACTACTTCTTTATCAAATGCTGAATTAATATCTCAAATTCCCTGATATTTATACCTATGTTTTTCAAATTTGTTGTTATTATTCTGTAAGCATCGGAAGAAGTCGTTTGTAATGACGAAACGCGTCATGCTATCTATGTAGTCAATAAAGTGTAAATCATAAGTTCAAGTGTTTGAATTTAACTTTATATTCAATTATAATGGATTTACATCAAGTAAAAGCCAACATTATTAAATACAAAAAATTTATACAGAAAAAACATTCGAACATACAAATAATAAATATAAAAGTATAATTGAAGACGCCAAATATCACAAAAATTATTTAATTGTTAATTAATTTTTGTGGGAGAGTATACCCATAATATATACCTACCCGATATATGTTGTATTGAGTCTTTACAATGGGTTCGGAACCCGAATAACAAGTGAAGTGCTATAATAATTCGTGTTGAATTTTACCTACAGTTTTGAATTATAATATCATATTCATGAAGTTAAGTCTGTATACATTGGATCTCTATAAATTAATTCTGCATACAATATTGCACAAGGGGTGCAATTGATATTACTCAACTTATGGCTGCCTGGAATACAGTTTTCCTCATTCATACTACAAGACTAAATAGAAATAGTAAAAAATTCAGGTCATTTCTTTGTCTTACACCGTTGGACAAACAGAAAAACCTGAACAATACCAAAGGCAGCGTACTTGATTTTTAGTAAGAATTTAAAAATAACTGAAAGAAAGAGTTTCTCATTAATTGAATCGTTTATTTCAGAAACCACCTAGGTGCGCTTTTTTTCAACTTTCGGAAAACTGAGAAAAAAATGTTTTGCTGCTCAAGTATCGGTCTGGTCTCCTTCAAATATTTTTTTACCAAATCAAGAACATGCTATTGGAATAATCTGTTTTGTTAAAAAACAAAATTCCTTAAAAATTTCGAGTTATAAATTTTTAAAAATTGATAACTCAATATTATATTTTTGTCACATATGTATTTTCTGAAATAATCGATTCAATTATGAAATAGAATTTTTAACAGTGAAATTAACGTCTCTTACAACACTAGTTTCAATAGTGTTCAAAAGTATGATTGTACATATAATTCAAAGCATGAAATTTCACGAAAATATCTGATTAACTCGTCAAATGCTTCAGGTTCTGGAATTATAACATAGCTCATGTTATAATTCCTTTATTTAGTCAAGTGACATTTTTATACAAATTTCAAATGCATTTCCACTTGTCGAAAGCATCACTTTAGTATAGAAGATCTGGTTATCCTCTTCAATGTTCATTATATAGTTGTAGTTCAAACTATGATTATTATCAATTATTTGTCATGAATTTGAGCTGTGAGCTTAAGTTGTCGTTTTTAATCCACCAAAAGATACGTCTGATCACAACTTTCTTACTGAGAATTCAAAGGCATATACAATAATGAATGTTTTCAATCTAAATGAAAAATTTAGATCTATGTCTATTTTAGTCTATGCTGAAATCCAATATATACTTAAAAAATATAAAGATACTGAAGAACTTGAAAGAAATACTTTCTTAAATTCTGTCAAAACTAATATTTTTAATATGATTGTATATTCTTGACATGTTTTTGAAATTACGTGAAATTAATAACTCCGTTTTGTCAAATAAAAAGTCAACCATTTAACGTATTGGTTTTTCATCTAACAACTAGCCAATAATTTACTGCAGCAGTTTTACAGTTAACCAATAGCCATTTAGTAATTCAATTGATTCAACAATTGGTTAATTATGCTTCCAATGAATTATTCAAAAAACTAATTCAGCCTTTGATAAATGTATGAAAACGATAATTTAAGTGCTATTCTGTCCAATTATGTTGAAATTTCGTTAATTAACTTGATTATATTCCTACAAGGTAGGTACTACTAGATTGTTGATTCATTTTACCCTCAAATCGACTCACCAATAGGAATATTTGCCAAACGAAAATGTTTGTCCCATATAGTTAATATTCATTGAAATTGTTCCATATACTTATTAGATCATCTCAAGAACAAGCAATATGCCTATTATTCCAAATTTTACTGTGAATTAAGTATTTTTCCCAGGATAAATATCCTTGACGGACATTTCCGAAATATTCGAAATAACGATGATGTGTTGGTTGTCGATTTGAAGATTCAACAGATATGTTGATCTGAAGGTTACACCTTGTTGAATTCTGAACTGTCCAAATAATATATTTTCAAAAGATATTATAATGTATGTAGAAAGTTATTTATAACACAAAATAACATCCATGCATTATACTGATCAGCATGTAATAGCAATTTGAATTTGGAAGCACGCATTCCTAAATTCACAAAGGGCAGAGACACCACTTATGGCCATTTCGAGGTTTTTTCGATCTTTCTTCTGATATAAAAAATGAAGGATTTGAAGAAGAAATTTCTGCTGACTGCCGTTTATGTTTCAAAATCTGCTCTTACAGAAATTCTGGTGTGATTACAAATTTCATGTTTGACATGATTTCATGTAAAATTATCACAGAACTTTTTCGTTAGAAACTTCAGAATTCTTGGTCATTTTATTCTACTTCCAGCCATATATTTTCCTTAGGTTCTCAACAAAGAAGTTGTACTTCTCTCTTAGAGTTTTCGCAATCAAATAATGATTGCTTAATGAAATATTGATCCTTATTATTATTGTTTATCGAAATGAAGAACTGATACTCATTATTTCATCAATATGAGTGAGTGGCCTTAGGTGGGGTAATGGGTATCTGCTATATCTGATTAAACTTGTAATGACAAAATAAATCAGCCCATTTTTCCCGAAATATTGCATCAGCTCTGGAAGATCCATCAAAATGTAATTATGAGTTTAAATTCATCCGATAAAATGTCGCGATAACCTCGTCAAATTCGATAACGAGTTTCGAATTAGATCAAAAATAAAACCATTACCTACCATACTACGATGCACTGAATAATTCAGTATGAAGAATCGTACTTAGTATGTATGTAGGTACACGTTTGGTTTAGAAACGTAAATTTGAATTAATTCATCCTACGAGAATCGTCCCAAAGAGCAACTTTAATGGAATGTATACGCATCCCGTTTAGTTTCAATTAGACCATCTATATACCACTTAAGAATTAATGAAACAGACTTGCATGCCTCATCTGGAAAGACGTCGTCGGATGGCTCCTTTAATACTTCCGCTTCCGCTTCTCAAGAGGTACTTAGAGGTCTTATTAAGAATGAAGAACTATGAATACTACGTGTGTTCATTGCACAATGGTATTTTCGATACGACGATATTATTATGAAATTAAAACTGCTTCATCCTCAACAAACAAGAATGAAAATTGCATAATTTCCTCCTTCTACATTCTCAGGTGAACACTGGAAGAAAAACTGAAAATTATTGGAAATTTTGCACATTGCACAATGGTATTTTGGATATGACGAAATCATTATGAAATTAAAATTGCTTCACCCTTAACAAACAAGGATGAATATTGCATTATTTCCTCCTTCAACATTCTCAGATGAACAATGAGAGAAAAACTGAGAATGATTTGAAAGTTCCAAGCAAACATACACATAATGACTTTGTCGAAGTTCCAATAGTTTCAATTTAGATCACTCAACTGTAAGTTATAAAAAAATTGTTGACTGTAAAACAGTATTAAAAATATTGAACATTAAGACTTAGTTACGCAATTGATTTACTTTTTGGGTTTTCAGTGAATAGAAAAAATAGTTATTGAAACGAAACGCAAGGAGATTGAATTATTTTAGGGGTTATGTTCATCTGCCACCGGAGTTTTGATACGTTACTGATGTGTTGCTGCAGTCACTAAGTTAAACACAATCTGATATATAAAGTTGAATTCATTATTACTGAGTACAGGCAGTCCTCGTGCTTAAGGCATGTTAGGTTCTCGAAATACGCGACGTAAATCGAAGAATTTTTCATATGTTTACATGTAAAACTCAAGGGTTAGGATCCACGCGGACTCAACATTAAAAAAAACTGCATTTATAACAAAGGATATACATAGTTTATTATGAAAAGTGTTCTTGAAATAATTATAATGTGTGTTTTTTTTAGAGGTATAGAACTTTAACTTGGCATTACTGTTGAAGAAGGCGACCGATTTAACAGCTGAGAAGTGATTTATTCTCAGTTTGGTTTGGCATCATGAATAGACTCACGCCTGAACAACGCTTGCAAATAGTGCAATTTTATTACGAAAATAATGGTTCTGTGCGGAATACGTATCGCGCGAATTTTGTTTAGCGATGAAGCGCACTTCTGGTTGAATGGCTACGTCAACAAACAAAACTGCCGTATTTGGAGTGAAGATAATCCTCAAGTGTTTGTCAAAACACCGTTACATCAGAAAAACTGACTGTTTGGTGCGCTTTATGGGATGGTGGAATCATTGGTCCGTACTTCTTCAAAAACGATGATAGCCAGAACGTTACAGTCAATGGTGATCGGTATAGAACCATGATTACTAACTTTTTCATTCCTGAATTGAACAACCATGATGTACAGGAGCTGTGATTTCAACAAGACGGCGCAACATGTCACACAGCTCGTGCCACAATCGATTTATTGAAAGACACGTTTGGAGACCGCCTAATTTCACGTTTTGGACCTGTGAATTGGCCTTCAAGATCTTGTGATTTAACACCGCTAGACTACTTTCTGTGGGGCTATGTAAAGTCATTGGTCTATGCGGATAAGCCACAAACGCTTCACCATTTGGAAGACAATATTCGCCGCGTTATTGCCGATATACGGCCACAAATGTTGGAAAAAGTCATCGAAAATTGGACGTCCACATTGGACTACATCCGAGCCAGCCGTGGCGGTCATATGCCAGAAATCATATTGGAAATGTAATGCCACAAGATTGTCTTTTGAATAAAAAAAAATTCTTGTCAATCGAATTATTCATCGTTGTTTTATTGTAATTTGATATTCTATACCTCTAAAAAAACACCCTTTATATGTACTTATGAAATTGCTAGTTATTTTTGGTATTTGTGTGTTATTAATTTCGATAATGATAAAACTCTAATATGTAATCAAAATATGTAATGAAGAATAATAAATTAACTTTTAGCTTAAAGAAACTATCAATTCTAGATTGCTTCGCTTCTTCCTGCTATCATACAGGTCTTGGTAACACTGATAGGCTGCACAAATTTGCTATTGACATCAAAACTTCCTTCAAAATTAGGATCATTTTCTTCAAAAATTTTCACGGGATTCTCCTAATTTGTAAATGCTTTTAGTGTTTTTTTAGTGTGAGTTCTTTTTCAGAGTTACTAATAGAAGAAGCTATTTCTTGACTCGATTGCTTATTCGTGTACTTTTACCTCCAATTCAGAATAAGATCTTCATCAGTCAGTTCTTCTGACCCTGGTACAAGTGAATTCTCCTATGGCGCAAATCGAAACAATTGACGTATGCTTGAGGAATAGTATCAGTACATTGTTCGACGTAACTTGAAAAGACGTAAATCGAAACGACGTAAGTCGAGGACTACCTGTATTCTAAAGAATTTTCATAATAAGTTTTCTGCAACAGATACAGATACAAATATAATGTAAAAGTATCCAACGTAGAGACCAGTAGCAATCCCTCTCACTTGAGAGTGATGATTGTTATTGTATTAAGTGAATCAGATCCTTGGCTTGCTTAGCTAGAAAGTGGACGAAACCATAATAACTCATCATCAACGCTCTCATTTGTGTTAGACGGCGCCTAAAGCGGAAATAGGTATTGTTTACATTTTCCGACGTTCATTTGTCAACAGAGGCACTGTGTATTGAGGACTTTAAATAAAGAAATCTAGCCGTCGTTGAGAGTTTAGGAATACTCCAATGTTTTTATATAGATTTCCTGTTACAGCCAAATCTGAAATATCTGAAGTATATGCAGTACATTCTTAAGAATAATTAGTTGTTTATCAACGGATTTGATGGAAATTGGACAACGTTTTTTATTTTGTAGCAATTAGTATTTGAATTAGACCATCAAGATTGGTTAGTTAATAATTGTTTATGTTAAAAGTGTTTGGTTTTGGGAAATATACCTTTTTGTCTTCTCTTCAGTACTAATATATACTCTTTGGTGTTATAATAACTTGAGAACATTTACACTCAATTTTGTGGACTTTTGATGTTATTCCCTGTACTAAATGCGGCATGATAATCCCAAAATCTTCATTCCTCCCCTTGTGAGCTCCCTAATTCTGGACGCTTTCTAACAAGAACAAGAAGCTGGACGGTCGATACTGTTTTGTGTATTTAAGGGCGATTTATCCACTCGGGTGCGGTAAGATTTAATTAACAGATTTCTTTAACGATGGCGCTTGGAGTCGAGTTAGTAGGCTTCAACAGTCCGGAGTTCACTCCGGGGATACATAATATTTTGTGTAAATTTCAGAAAAACGTATTCTAACTGCGCCTCGACTTCATTAAAATTTCGAAATTGGTGCGATGGGAGCCTTGAATATTCATAATGAAGTTTGAAGTTATTAACGAATTCCTAAAATTGATTAATTTGGAAAATTTATCAGTATTCAGGACGTTCTTTTGGGATAATTAAACTTCGGGACACCAAAGAATATCCATGGGATAATTAAACTTCCTGGGACACCAAAGAAAAAGTATCCACGTTTCGTTGTTATATTACAACTTTCTTAACTTTCTTTATATATATATATATATATATATATATATATATATATATATATATATATATATATATATATATATATATATATATATATATATATATATATATATATATATATACGGAGACTCTTAATCGAAATATTTCAAATAAAACTCTCAGGGACCTGTCTACACAAATGTTGTCAACGAAAACGAACTCATCAATTTCGAGAGAAAATGTTAAGTGCGCTTCGAAAAATCATCGAACTGAATGAATATCAGATGCAATTGTTTTGTCATTATTATGAATATTCAGTCTTATTTAATCAATCAATCAAGAATCGTTGATTTTCAAAACGCTCCCAGGTTTTTCCTATATCCGAATAAGGAGGACACTAGTTCGTGAACTATTCACGTGAGCTCCCTCTATCGGAGAAAATACGTATAATCTCTATCCGGCATTTTAGATTTCTACTCATGACAACATTAGTGAGAGTACGTAGAGGCATTGTAGACATTTCATTCAAACACAACAGAGCTTTATATGTAATGTGTAAGAATGGTCCCATGTCTAATCGATCCAGATCAGACCAGGAGGGCAAAAAGATAGATAGTTTCAAGATTCACGTATTCATACTATCATATGCCTATCTATAGCCAGTTTCAAGATACATACTAGTCAATACTGAGACTATTAATCTAAATATCGAAATATTTCAAATGAAACTCTCATGTATTAGACCAAGGAAATTATTATGACTCAACTCTCTGAAGATTCATCGGTTTATCTTCAAAACACCAAAAATACTAATTTGATTGTAGAAGCAGAGTTTAGGAAACAGTCAAATCAATTTTGTTAACAAAAATAATAATCCGAAATTCTAATCATAGACTGAAATTAAATTTTTACTCATATGGTAATGAGTGATGAATGAAAAACTCATTAGATTCAAATCATTCCTTTGATATGCTTTTGAATTGAATATCATATTCTACCAACTTTCTAACCGCGAAATATCACCAAAATGTCCGTGTATCTAGAGGCTGCAATCACTGTTCTGTGTTTATTTATGCTAGGATACGGCCTACTTTGATTCAGTATAGAACGCCAATAGCTAGAGCGCCTCCGTTTGCTAGTTTGTTGATGATTTAGCCACGATGTATGCTTAAGACCTGCAGACGACGCGGTTACCAGAGGAATCCGGTAAATATTTGTCCAAAACATCAAGACACTTTGGCAACTCCGCGACAAACTCGATGTTTTGTTAGGAAAATTTGTTTTCGAATCTGGTGCTTTCCTATTGACGTCTTCAGGATAACAGGAAGCCTGGATTGGAAATTGCTGTTGATTCAGTGTCCATAGTTTCAATCCGTTAATTTGTATTCTATTGAATTAGTGCGTTCGATACTCAAGTTCTTTTGAACATAATAAAAATAATACATTCTGTAGATCTTATATTTTTATGAATATTCCAATGAACTCATGTCAAAATTACAAATAGCTTAGCTTGAAAGTTACAAATATCACTCTAAAACATATTACAATAAAGTCATATGTATAAATGACATTGATGATTTGATATGTTAAATGTTCGATTTCTGTGATTTTACGGCTAGATTTATAATCTGCTTAGCAATTTAAGTGAACGTTATATCAGTTTTTAAATTGATTGTTCACTACAGTACAATTCAACTTATTATATATTATCAATACTCAACTCAACTATCATATATCTAAAATTGTATTCAATCATTTTTACATAAATAGATAGTGATTTTCAATGTACTCCATCGGAGTTATAAAGGCTATTATTTACCAATTTTAGTTATTTTATTTGTTTACTAGATAATTTAACGCAATCGAAATTTTAATTTCATTTTTTTTTATAATTATTTATCAAATCATATTTCGTTAACTTAAAATGGTCAACTTAAAGATATTCGACCAAAATTACGTAACTTAAGATGTAATGGACAATAATTCATTTTTGTTTTTGTTATCTGTTATTGTTCAATACTATTTCAATTTATATTGAATTAATTTTTTCGTTGTATATATTAGGTTTTTACTCACTATTTTTGACATGTTTGATGTTAATTTCTTTTGAGCTTATTTATTATTATTTAAAGTACAATTTTGCAATTTTTTGTAAATTGTAATTTTTTTTGTAATTTTTTCTCTTCAGTAATTGGATGTATATCTGTTGGGAATAAATATCTTATTAACAATAGTATCGAAAATTGTATGAAATATGTATGTATAAATAAATAGATAGTGATTTTCAATGTACTCATCGGAAGTTATAGAGAGCTGCAAAATTTACATTCCTTAAACTACTCACCGAAAAGTCAAAATGGAGATGCGAATACGCCTGCAAACAATATCTTTCATAGAGAATAAATAAGGAATTTTAAAGCACTAAAGGAGGCTGATGACGTTGAAAAAATTCCAAAGATTATAATTTTTTCAACTTTAGGACAATTCAAACTCTTGAATTCGATTCACACTTTCATTGTTATAAAGTGAAGTTTTACTTTAACGTCTGAAGAAGTCCGACGTTCGACAATAACAGTGTAAATCAAATTAAAGAGTTTAAATTATCCTATAGGTAGTTATCATGGATTTGCATCAAGTAAATGCCAATATCTAGTTTTCTATCAAAAAAAGTTTCTCACGAGTTATGTGATTAACTGTTTTCTGAATAATTTGAGACGTGTATCATTTCATTCAAATAGACCAGCGGTCTAACGCCTTAGCCGTTTAACAATTTATAAATAGTAATATTTACGTAAATGGTAGATTTGATATACCTACTTGATCCAGATGCAACACAGTTTTTCTACATGCAACTGAAATTAACGATGAGGTGCATTCACAACTAGATGACCGAACGATTCGTCGTCGACGACTTGAGCTCATCAAGCGTCAATTTATAGCGCCAAGCATCGCCATCCGAAGAGACTACCCGTTCGAATTTAATCGGTGAAAGTACTGTCAATGCGGTCATTAAAACAAATAAACAAACTGGAATCGTAATTTTTATTGCCGTTAACTGCTCAGTTGTTTATGGCTGTTACGCGGCGACGTAAACGTCTTTCGAACGAGTGATTTAGCATATCTGATCGGGACAATCTATCTAGAGGAAACACAAATCAAAAGCGCAGTTCGTTTCCGTCGTAACGGAATGAATATCAATTCTACTTTATTGCGCGAGTTTAATTTATTTTATCATTCAAATAGCTTATAAATTATTGCTTGGTCTATCGGTCAATCTTATTCCAAGGGAGTTTTGGTATCCTTAAACAATTTGGAAGGATTGGGCGTTCGTTTGTCTATATTACAACTTATTATATATATATATATATATATATATATATTATATATCTGGGACAAGGCAGTACCACCGCTAAGTCGAGCGAAAAATGGGCACATCCATTCCTTACTTCCCGGAGCAGTTCATACAATTTCAGACGCCCTATAACTTCGTTCTGGATGAAACTAAGAGTTCTGATTTGCAGTAACGAAGTAATCATTGTATGAACACGTTATATATCCAACTTCATTCAATTTTAAGCAGTATGTCAAAAATTATTATAACTAGTCAATGTTTCTTAATTGCCACTCATTAACAATTCTAGCAGACTTACAAAACTTACAAAACTATTTGTAGTTAGTGTATTAATCGAGGAAACACTCAAATAATTTGTAATTTCGGTCCAGTTTCTCAACTACACCAACTGCATATATAACTTTGCAATTCCATATAGGATTACAAAGTCACAATTTTCAAATAATAATAAAAATAATACATTTATTCCCAACAGAAATACGTAGAATTACAGGAAAAATAACATAATAGCTGTTAAAACTATTAATAACTGTACCTGTATATTAGGACTATCTACAAAAAGAAATGAAATGATATTAAAAACGAAAAAGTGTAAAAAAAACAAGTCCCCACATGAGGGACCTTCTGTTAACCTAACAAAATCTTATAATGAACCATATGTTTATGTAATATATATGTTTCAAATAAAATAGGTTTTCTTTTCATTGCTCGAAACAATTTTATTTAATATAGTATGTTATACTTAATTGTGATTTACATTCTGATTGAATATAAACTTAAATTCAAACACATGCACTTGTGATTTACACTTTATTGACTACATAGCACGGCGCGTTTCGTCGTTACTTCCTCAGATGCTAACAGAATAATCTTTCGATCATTGTGAGATACATGGGCACCTGTTTACGGTAGATGAGTTCAAGACTTTACAGGTTTGGTTTTATATGCCATATATTTGACTTTGTTTTGATTTGTTAATTTTGGATCATTTTATTGTATAATTTGAGAGGCGAACTATAGATTCCATCATGTCTTTGCCCCATTCTTGAAAAACACTTATATATTAATTGTTTACCTAATTGGTACGGTAGAAATTATTATTCCTGAGAAGCTACTTCGATTGTATGTTTAGAAATGTGTTTGTGTGTCACTTGGTGCCATTAAACTTGTTTCATTAATATCTAAAAAACTCATTGAACTTAACTACAACCTGAACATTTATATAGATGGGTACTCTGTACTGCAAAAAGTGCAAACGTTTGTTTACATTTTCGTCATTTACCACCAAGAAACTTATGATTGCACATGATATTTCTGAACATCCCATGTAATTGTATATTTGTTTACTCCCTGTCATAAAAGCAGACGAATGTATGACGTATAATATATTACACTTAAAAGATTTTGTGAAATAATCACCTATATAGCATAAAGTTATTTGGAATATGATACCGATTCCATTCCGATGGACGAAATAACTGAGAATTCACCAATTCAGATTGACGATAAAAATGAATATCTAAAATGAAGATGAGCCAAAATTCTTAGAATTGGGACCACCCAGAACGCGAGTACAGTTTCATCTCCGCCCTCTGCTAAAGATTAAGGTCCAGATATCCGCACACACTTTAATCTATCAACTATATGATAGGTTTTTGAGTCCTTTGTTTCTGAATTCGATCTACCTATTACCACTTTCTGCTATTTCAATAATTTATGATCAGTACCACAAAATATGTGTAGCCTAGGCCCAGTTATTTTAAGTGTCGATACATATTTTTTATTGGAAACGTATTTATTATTTACCAAAAATTTCCGTATTTTTGAACGAAATGACATTCATTCATTTCTATAATATTTTTCCTCGTTTTCATTATCTACTGAATAATTAGGTGATGAACAGCAAATTAGCTCTTCCAATATATGATGGGTCATTTCATTAAAAACCATGTATCTAGGTACTACCTATCTTTTATACATTATCTAAATAAAAGTTCAACATTCACAGTTACAAATTTGCGTTGATAATTTGCTATGAATTACCATTGAAAATTTCCGAATGCCTTTCAAAAATTTATACCTATAATGTAATTATGCAATTTATCAGATTTTCAAATTTCAAAATACGGTTTGAATTGATGAAACATTACATATTTAAACTGCTGAAATCACCACTTTGTTGTTTATAGTTATTTTAACTGTTTGATATAATTTGCTATGAATTACCATTGAAAATTTCCGAATGCCTTTCAAAAATTTATACCTATAATGTAATTATGCAATTTATCAGATTGATATTTTTCATTCCTTTCGTTATGGATAATCAAGAATATAAAACCTCTGGCGATAAAGCTGATATAACATGCTCTTGCTTATAGTGATTTCCAATTTCAACGGTTTGAATTGATGAAACACTTACCTTCAGCGAGTTTTACGAGCGATTGAAGATAAAACATCAGATTACCGAAAGAGAAATGTATTATCAGCGTATCAAGTTATTATATAAAATATTTTGCAAATGCTAATTCCATTTACATAATGCTGAAATCAGTATCACATGACTGAGTATGAGTTTATTAAAATATATGTAGTAGCAGATTTCAAAAAAGAAGAAATCTGATCCCATTTCTTTTTCGATACTAAAAATCTCATCAATGATGTAACAACAATCTGTAAAATAGAGGTGAAATGGACTTATCAAGATGGAGGTATAAAAGAATTAATTCATAAAAAATAATGAAGTGTAGATACCAAGGAAAACATTTCTGAAACTATATGAGGATTATGTAGAACTGGAACTAACAATCAATCCATATTTTTGAAAAAAATTTTTGAAGATCTCTTATTTAGCTCAATTCCATCAGAATTTGTTCAGTCAATATCTTCAAAAAGTTGATGGGTTCATGTTCCATCGTTGACGTCACGTTCAAGCCAATTTCAACTGAGAACTCTAGAAAAATTTATGATGTTTTTCTAGAAAAATCAGAAATTTTGTTGGAACAAATGAATTGAAACATTTAAAACATCAATATTAACTAACTGGCTTACTGTAATACTCTCATATAAATGCATATTCGCCAATTACTGTGCGAATAAATGAACAGTTTTCATTGTTTACCCTACGTTCAAGGAGAATGTGTTGAGTGGCGCCTGGAGTGATTCATACATAGCACTTTATGTTTTATTAAAATCGGTCAAACCGGTAACGAGTTTCGAGCCTTAAAGTTGACTCACCGTCAAACATACTAAACTGTCGATGTTTTGTAATTTATCGAAACAAGTTCGAAGAATGTCAACGTGAGATATGCGATGCAATTCCATGCATTGTGTAAAGAAACTGGTCGTTCACTTCATATCATATCGTGTTATATTTTCAGAATTTCTGCAGTTATGCAAGTGTTTATTCAGCATTCACAAAATTTTCTAACGATTAACCTCTGAATTTTTCTAAGAATCCGTCGCTTTGATGATCTTCAAAGAATCTCAATTTCGAGATCTTCAGTTACCAGAATTTGCACAGAATTATTTTATTACCAAAAGGGTTGTACGTCCTTCAGTAGATGAACCGTGCTCATGATTCTGACTAAGAACGACTAGTAATTGACAGCTATCATTGCATACATTGAAATCGTGTTCCCAAAAATAATGAGAGTTACTCGAAATTCGTTCAACTTCAGAGTATCCTAACCTCATTGCGAGAGAACACGGGAACGAAGTTGTTAAGAGCTTGAATGCATGCAACTCTATTAAGTTTTATCATAACTACGAATGAATGACTAAGCAAATGTAACGGAAAATATTATCTGAGTTGGCGGTTACGAAGCGTGTTCTACATTGTTTTCACATCAACGGGAGGAGCTGATTCAGATCAGAAGCGGTTTGTTTTGAATACAGAGAATTTAGCTGTGCTACTGTGACTGCTTCGCTTTGGGATAACGTTCGCAAAGGGCAGGCCGTAAGGATCGATTAGCTGGAAAACTATTCATGAAAAGTAGAGGTGGAGATTACATTGAAAATGAGTATCACTGCTGATTTTATGTATGGTTTTTGTACAATTTTTTATCTGAGACTTCAAATAACGTGATATGGAAATGAAGCCGTCTACATCATCACTGTAGATGCTCTTCTACAAAGTCATGTGGAACTTGTGCCAAAACCGTTGTAGACTCTTGGTTTACTACTTCTACTCTCCTTCCTATTGAACTCATTCTCATTTCTCTTTAACCCCTCTATTCTTGACGAAGTGGTTTGAGAAGTGCTTCAACTTCTTGTACTGCTGATTTTATGTATGATTTTTGTACAATTTTTTATCTGAGACTTCAAATAACTTGATATGGAAATGAAGACGTCTACATCATCACTGTAGATGCTCTTCTGCAAAGACATGTGAAACTTGTACCAAAACCGTTGTAGACTCTTGGTTTACTACTTCTTTTACTTGGTTTACTAAAAGTTTTTAATTTTATAGTTTTTAACATAATGTTCCAGCAAGAGATAAGCGAAACCTCCGTGTCATTTATTGAAAATGCAAGCAATGCTAAACTCGCTATTACCTTGCGAAGAATTTGAGTAATATTGTATACTCTTGATAATGGGTTAAACACCCGAAACATATGTAGAATTTTTAATTTATTCAGTGAAACTTAAGTCAAGTGTGTTAATTTTTAATTTTATAGTTTTTAAAATATTATTATTAAGACGAAAAGATGTATACATCTGGGATAAGTTTTGAAGTTACTGAGGTAGCTAAGGTTGTCTTGTGTGTAAAAACGGGGTAGGACTGTTGATGCAATTTATTTCATCGAGTACAATTGTACAATTATCTTCTTTATATTCTCCACAATGTCATTACTTCAATTGAAATCATTCAAATATTGATAATATTATATTTAATTTACCACAAAACTACATGTAATTGAAATTGTTTGTTTTTTTTGATTGAATGACAAATCACTCCCAACAATATTTCAGATTACTTTGAAAATACACAGCATTTCATGAGACATGTGTCAATCTTAAATGAACAAAAACGCCTATATGTATATTTATTCATCATACCTACTTCTGGTTTGATATTCAAGCGCCAGGTTCCCAAGAGATCTAATTTTTACGATTTATATATTTTGGAATTGTACATGATCCATGCGTAGACGCCTTTTGACACCTAGAAAGGGTATTTTTTTATTTTTGATTGCTAAGTCCCCGATTGCTAAATGTTTTTTAATGAAAAGTTTAACCAACTAAAACTCGATTCGATTTCCTCTGATAGATTTCGATTTATCAATTGAATAATTGTCAGTAATTTTCATTGAAAAAATTATGAAAAATACGAAATTAAGAGAGATGAATTGTCTGCTTCTTGTCTTTCTCTTTTGAGAAAACATTTTCCCTTTAAAATTCCAGAGAAATTCGTATATCCCATCATCGATATTCGAGGAAATTCGAATATTCCAGATCCGAGAAAAGTGATACAAGAGCTTGAAGCTGAAGCGTAAACATTTTCCCATCAGGTTAAACGTTCAACTCGCCCCGCTTAAAAGCCATTTACTTCATGATTCACTATGCAAAACGCGGATTCACCGCCAACTTGCGGAAATTCAAGTTTACGGAGTCGCAAAGCCAAGTTTGCCTTATGACATGGTTTCGAGGTGATATTCTCGCATAAACATCGAAACACTTTGCAAAGAAGCCCCCCATACGAAACTTCAGTGGCGCAAAATTTGATATCACAACTTGAACTCCTCCTTATATTTTAGTCATAGTAGTTCCGTACATTCTAACTTTATTGGTTAGTAACGTTCCTTCACTTCAATCCAATGTGCGAATGAGTAAATGAATGATACGGTGTTGCCAAACTTATATTGAAATTCAGTGCAATTGCTTCATAATAGTTACTAAGTGATTCAATGACTCAATTTCGATGAAGTTGAGGATAAGCAGGATACAACTATAAATTCACTTCAACAAGCAGGGAAATTTTAGAAATTTCAAATCAGAAATAATAAGAGCTCATTTTATGAATGTGATTTTATAATTTTAATCACATTCATAGAATAATATAGATTTTGTATAGCTGAAGTAAAACCTAGTACATTTTTCATCAGACACTCAGTACAAACAGATTAACAGCTCAGCTATTGAAATCGGCTCCATAAAATATGAAAATTCCATGTTTCTTATCATAGATTTTCATGGAAAATAATGTTCAGATGTGTTTCATTCTTCATAATAATTCCCAATTAATCCCCAAAATATCATAATAATAATAATAAAACTTTATTGAATGGCAGCTCATTACAGTGTTTCCTTGAATATTAATAACAAACAAGTAGAAGCACATAAGCAACGGAAACCATTTCAAAAGGTGGTTAATAATGGCTTTCGCCAGTCTTACTATTAACCCCATAGAAGCAAAATATTATTCCTAAGAATGATTTGCTTTGCCTTTTTTCTGTTTTAACAGTAAATTTTTCATTTGTGTTTTGAAATGCAATAGTTTCATCGTTTTGTATTCATTATTCAGTTGGTTCAAATACTTAGAGACCAAGTACGAAAATGATGCCTGAAACTTCACGGTATTATGTTTTGGTATATTTATCAGCATTTTGTCACGAATATTTTGAGAATGTAATTTTTTCTAAAAACAATTTTTTCGGCCAGATACTTGGGGCAATATATTGATAAAATTTCATATATAAATACATAAAATTGTGATTGAAACCTGAACTTCATTTTTAGAATTTCATTGGAATTATATATATGACTTATATGATCAAAACTTATATTGTAGCAAAAACGTATGCAGGTATTTTGTAAAAGTTGTAATTCGTTTTTGAGTTGTATAAACAGGGAAAATAAACGGCATTAGCATAATCATACCGTGACAGAATTAAGGAGTTTATCAGAGTTAATTTTGATTTATTGTCTAAGATATATTGGAGCGGTGAAAGAGTTCTAAGTTTAAGATATGCTGTCTTTAATTACAGTTTTATATGTTTTTCGAATATTAATTGTTGATTCATTAACAGACTGGGATTTTTAACATTTTAATTTTTTATGTTAATTCATGTTAAAATATAAATAATATGATACATGTTTAACATTTATCATAAATAGATGTGAATATACAATAGATCAAATTAACTATATATAACGATAAGTGGGATATATTCACAAGTCCATATGTTTTTTGAAACACAATTTTTGAAATCAATTGAATCAGTATGAACAAAATTTAGAGTAGTGGATATTTGACAAGTGTACATAGTTTTTCTCCTGATTCCAGAAACACAAATCAACTGCTACACAAAGCATCAAGTATCTATGAATATCATTTTCTATGAAAGGATTCAATGATAAGATTCAAATCATAGTGTCATAGTTTTATAAACTATTATTTTTGTAATATACATGACCAACTTTTTGAGCTTATCCCTTATGCCCGGATAGTTAGCACAATTTCACAACATGGATCAAGCACTAAAAGCGATTTCAGCCAAAGCGCGAGATGAAACGAGAGTCGGTTAACTGGAGTTTACTGTTGCATAAACCATTTAACACATCTCTATGACAAAGTTGAGCCCGAGGTATTCAAATTCGCCAGCCAGCACGGTTTGGTTGCTTTCAATGAACGTTTCTTCCTCCCTGTTCACTGTGGCTGCCGGAAATGGGCCTTCTACAGCCCCTAGCCTGGATTTCATTCAATATTTGCACTTCCGATTGGAAATTGCTATGCTGACTAGTTACTACTGGGAATATGCTACAACTGTAATCATCTGAAATGTAGTATTTTTGGTCTAATGGCGCATTTTCATGGATTATCCTGAAAAAATTCTCGATTCACTTTTTTTTAATACGGATCTGAGGTTTTCAGTCGGATCTGAGATTTCGGCCAAATTTATCGAAACTCCATCTAACGGTTTATTAGTAACTGATATTACACTTTATGTTTTATTGAATTATAGTTATTTCATAATGTAATACATTTTAATTAAGCGAAAAATTTTTCAATATTTTGCCAAATAATCAGTTAGTCAAATGAAGAAGGCGGGATTTAGTAGGTACTCATAATTGAAAAACTAGTTGGTCTTTCTCTCTCTTTTATATCCAAATCCGTGAAGATTTGGAATGTGATCGTATCATCTTGTAGAAAACGGAAAAAGTTTCATTTCTGAACAAAACTGTATAAAGTATAGGAATATTTTCAATATGGTAATGGAGTTATTTCACTGCAAACTGTCATTTCCGAATGACAAATATTCAAGACAAGAGAGCAACTACTCAAATGAAAATCCATTTATCCTAGTTAAAATCGAATTTCGAAAATTTAGGTGAAACCATTCCCACTCTAAACTCAACCCAAACACTGTTCATCTGAATGTGGAACCGCGAAACATGTTTAATTATAACAGAAGTAGAACAGAGCCTCGCAAGAACTACTCACACTTATCCTTATTTACATCGTGATTAAGCTAATAACACAGCCGAGTTGAGAAATAAACGACCTAGGCACTGAGAAACGGGAGGGCAATATTGAAGTTTTGGAGCAGGCAAGTCAAGCAGCTTGTAGCTATATTGAACCAGTTTCATTATTCAGAACAATATTCCGCAGAGGGCACCACTTTGCTGTATTTTAATTTAGCCGTGACATATATGACGTTCTTATTATTCAATATCAGTTCGTCGCATCCTTTGAAATTATTGTTCAAAAAACCTGATCTTGTCATAAACTGAATGCGAAAGATTGTGCAATGAATCCTATAATTCAAAATACCAGACTGAATTTCAAAAAATTGATAAAATCGACATGTTTCGGGCTACTTACTTATTTGAAAATATTTCACGAACTATTGTGCCAGGAATCAAATGAAAGTGATATCAACTGAGATATCACCAAAAGATACTTGCTTTTCTAGTACTTCAAACAATTATCACAATAATAACTATAAAATATTAAATCCACTCACAGATCAGATATAATACAAGAATCCTAACAAAAAGTGTCTTGTTGCATCTTAGCATTGAATGACTTCAGACTTTTTAGTATTTTATGTTAACCTTTTTCAAGTAAGAATAGATAACATAAAAATTATGAATTATTGGTGAACCATGTATTCAATACCGAGCGAGAAAGAGAAAGAATGTATCTAAATAATTAGTTTGTTGTGAAGGGGCAAGCGCGATTTGATCATATTTTTCAAACTACGTAATGAAGCAACAATTCAAGAAATCTTACAACTTCACGCCTTCGAAAAGGAAAGCAATATTGATTTCCAGTTCATTAAATTTCATTTGGGTAAAAGTAACTTCTAATCTATATGTATTGATGGAACACGAACAAATGAATCATTATACGGTATGAAAGGGGAGTCAATGCCGAACTTTTGCCTTAGGTGTAATAGATGATTCTATAATAATTAGTTTTAATTATTTTCCTCAAAGTTGTTCTCATTATAACCAAACAGGGGCAAGCGTGATATGATCATATTTTTCAAACTACGTGTGGAAGTCACAATTCAAGAAATCTTACAACTTCACGCCTTCGAAAAGGAAAGCAATATTGATTTCCAGTTCATTAAATTTCATTTGGGTAAAAGTAACTTCTAGCTATTATCTATATGTATTGATGGAACACGAACAAATGAATCATTATACGGTATGAGAAGGGGAGTCAATGCCGAACTTTTTCCTTAGGTGTAATAGATGATTCATTGTTATAACTATCGCAACCAATCAACCCTTCCACCACCACCGTAGCAGCTTTAATTATTTTCCTCAAAGATAACGATCGCCGAACTGCAGTTCTCATTATAACCAAACATCTCAATCATATAATTTTCAGCTTGAGTAGGTGCACGACCCACCCCATTAAATGGGGTACGCGTGGGGGGTCGTCCATTGCACCCACCCCACCCAACGTTTGTCTGTCGGTTATGTACGTGTGTGTATGATGCTGGCAGGACATTAATTGCATGATGGATATCTCAGATAATGGTCCTTCTGTGCATTAATTATAGATTGCTGCTTTAAATGTATATCGGTATACATTAATATCTTTGCTTGTAGGTAGACGTTAAAACCTGATGTTATTTTATTTTTTGCCTTTGTAATAGTAATCGTAATACGTAGCTAATTTAGATGGACCGCATAACGGCTGACAACATGCTGCGTTTAGAAGAGGCAATTAATAACGAAACTGTGCCTTTTTTACACTTAATCATAGAAGGCAGTGGAGATCAAAACGTTCTCGTATCATATCATTTATACCATTAAATATCATGCCGGTTGCGAAATTAATGATGAGAAAATTTAATTTTACCGATTCATTGATATCTGTTGCATCAAATCTGTTATATATTATCATTGAAGACAGCATGTTTATGTTAGACCTCCTTCAATGTACCCAGAGTTTTTGATTCGCAGAACTTTAGCTAATAATATTTGTTTCATTTTCAATCAGTATTAAATTTATTCAGTAATGAACTTTCATTCGTTTATGTTCAATTTCGGTTTCATTTTCTTATTGGAGATCATGGTCGAAGATTGTGAAATTTCTGCAAATTTTCCTGTACTTTCTGACATCCCTTTAAAATGCACAATGTTTTACAATTTCTTCATTCCGATATTAGATTCCTCTCGGAATGTTTCTGAGGGTGTAAGCACAACTGCTGGCAGTTCGGAAACTTGTCTCAAGATTTTTCACTTGGGGAAAAGTGGTGGAATGAAATTTTCGCAACAAAGCCTTCTCCATATTGCGTAGCCAATAAGTTCCTTGACATCTCCAAAGGAATTTTCGCAAAAGCTGTTGGGGATGCACGGGGATTAATTATTTACATCCATATAACGTAGAAAGTGATGGGCTATCATCTCCCTCCCCTATTTCCATAAGTTTCTTAGCATTAGTGCCGCCTTTCCTCACGCTCGCTCTTTTCAAGTGCCGTACCGAGGGAATTCCATCATTTGTCTATAAAGTGCATTATTTTATATTCAGTCGGTCGGAAACACCCCATTTTACACCATTAGAATGCTATCGTGGAACCTGAATCAATGACATGCAACGAGGCTTTATCTGTTCCTGAAATGAAACGAATAAAATGTGTTAATTTGTATTGGTTAATCAGAGTGAAATTTTTTCACCATTTCAAACGAGAGAAAAATATCGTGTAATATTTTATTGGGACCTCAGTAGAATATTTGATGAAACAAAAGTATTTATTTATTCAGTTAATTTTACTGAACTGGCTACTTAATGAAACTCCTAATTACTTAGAATACGATAACAGTTTCTACAAATAGATTTATATATATTTTCAATATATGACACAAAGGTTTCGCTTATCTCTTGGTAAAACATTATGTTGAAACAATACATTAAAATAAACACACTTGACTTAAGTTTCACGGAATATATTAAAAACCCTACATATGGTTTCGGGTGGTTAAACCATTATCAGGAGTACATACATACAATGTTACTATCGTATACTCTTGACATCAGTAATTTTATCGGTAACATTCTATGCTCTTAATAATAGGTTAACCCTCCGAAACATATGTAGAGTTTTCAATATATTCAGTGAAACTAAAGTGTGTTAATTTCAATTCATTGTTTTCAAATATATTTTCAGCTTCCTAACTTCTGAAAATTCTAGCTTGAACGACATAATCGCCTTCTGATATCAAAAAAATGTTCTGATATTTGCGAGAGTAGTAAAGTTAAATATATATAAATTGAAATCTCTGATTATTTTCATCAAATCCTGGATAGTAATATATCGTTCGTTAAGGGGTGTTCAGTAACCCCCCTTAGAAAAATCCTACTTTAAACAACTAACATTGAACTTCCAGACGTATAGCAGGAATATACTCAGAGATAAAACAATTATATATGTATAATTATTACAATTATATTAATCCAATTATATATTATATAATGAAACAATATTTAAAATTTTCTCTTAATTTAATATAAAATACGCATGACGACGTTTCGAAGTACTACTTCTTTATCAAATGCTGGATCAATACTATGTGTAATTTTATAAAGTCAGTACTTAATAGTAATTACACATAGTATTAATCCAGCATTTGATGAAAGAAGTAGTACTTCGAAACGTCGTCATGCGTATTTTATATTAAATTATGAGAAAATTTTAAATATTGTTTCATTATGGATATTAATTTTCTTTAAGTATCGGCCTCATCAATTATTAATATATTATATACATTAATACAATTATTAATGTTTCATGTCTCAATTTGTGATGTATATCAGATGAATACACTTATAAATGTAACTATTCAATTCTTGAGGAGAATGCTCCACGAAATCAATTTGCACAAAGCTTGTTGAACATAGACGTTGCACGCATGACGCTCGAAGTTCAAGGGACATAATTATCCTATCGACAATGTGGCGCATAGAATAAAAGCAAAATTGAAATGAATAAATACGTGGGACGTCCTCTGACACAGAACGACGAGATTAAAGAGCTGGTGGCATGCCAGGCTGACATGGCGCTTGTCAAGCAAATTGGGGATAATTTTGAAATAGGACACTTTGAGAAATACGAACGGGCGTTTTCTGGCGCAGCTCGCTAACGACCACGGTGTCAACTAATCGAGTATACGTGTAGGATATTCCGAGAACGAACGCAAAAGTCTGGCTAAATGCATTTTGTAACAATACACGCCTCCATTTTCAACGAAAAACCCACATTATTTCACAATAACTCAACAAGTAATGTGATTAATACCGTGCCTTCGCGAACTCTGAATCGCCACACTTTTCTGTTATTGAATTATGTGGAATATCAGATAAGGTCAATCAATTCGTTCTCAACATTCTAAAATATATACTATGTGATTGCAATTAAAAAAATTTGGTTTGATTTCATAAAATTATTTAATACAGTGACATCTGTATCGGGCCATATACTAAGAGATCTACTAGTCGGAGTTCAATACAACTTGCATTAGAGTTGAATCAAGCTCTCGAAAATAGCCTAGTACCCGAAATAACGGTTGTTTTTTTTTTTAGAGGTATAGAACTTCAAGTTGGCATTACTGTTGAAGATGGCGACCGATTTAACAGCTGAGAAGTGATTCATTCTCAGTTTGATTTGGCAATTCATCATGAATAGACTCACGCCTGAACAACGCTTGCAAATTGTGCAATTTTATTTCGAAAATAATGGTTCAGTGCGGAATACGTATCGCGCACGTCCATTTTGGATGAAGCGCATTTCTGGTTGAATGGCTACGCCAACAAACAAAAATGCCGCATTTGGAG